>JANHFL010004205.1:254273-266597 GCA_032468155.1 Oxyrhabdium leporinum
AGCCGCCGATGGAACCCCCAGCAAGCCCTCTCTGTGTGACCGCACAGGACGTTGGGAGTTTGTACAGACAATGCGGTATTGATGTTTTCGTCTCCTTTTGTAGCTTCTGGATTGTTTCCTATTGCTAAATTTAACCTGTAGAAACCTTCCATGGCCTTTGTCAATATTATTTGAAAATCTACTTTTCTTACCATTTAAGATATGCTGAGAAATGTTGACTTTGAACTCCTCTCCTCAAGGACACTTGCCTAACATCTCTTCTGTAGTAACTTTGCAGTCATTTTTTGGGGTTGCAAAAAAACAAAAGCACCACAAAGCAGCAAAGAGATATAACTTGTCAAATTCTTGCTGTTACCTAGTGGTCAGTCAGATTCTCGCAGTCCAGATAACCCTGCACTTCTTTTGCCTAAATTCATACTTTCATCTCAACCTGCTTTTATGCTCCAATCAACCCCATCTTACCAACTAACTAAGTCATATCTTCACTTTATTTGATCTGTTAATATTTTATTCTCAACAAAGTGGAAGACTGATTTACATACAAACGTGAACAGTGGAGTTAGCATAATAGTCCTTTAAAAAGACACAAAAACCCGAAACTCTTTGCTGCCACCTTGTGACTGTCCCAATTTCTGCAGCCTAAAGTTGCCTCAGCAATATGCTAATTTTGCTTCCTGTGTCTTGCATTTTTATCCTCCAATTATTTTTTACTGCTGCTTTAAATTAATTACTGACTTCCAATTGTTTTACTATTGTGACCTATCTAAGACTTTATTTCAGGACACACTTATATTGTGTATACCAATATATTAAATCAGTAAACCAATAAATTAATGAGCTTGAAACAAAAACGACAGAAAGTAAAACCTAGGTAGTTTTATTTTTTAATGACCATTTTTTTTAAAAAAATAAAGAACGTAATTGGATCTTCTAAAAAATCTTTGAAGTTTTCATAGGATTGTAAAGTTTAAGATTGGGGGGGAGGGGGAGTCTTGCAGGGAAATTCCATGCCACTGACTATCCTAATAACCATTGTCATGATTTGCACTTCTAGACACCCTTCTTAAACCAACAAGAAATTTCAGTTTCCAATAGCAGAACAGAATACACATGTGAGATACCAAGACATAAGCAAAGTCTGATACTGTGGTATTTCCAAAGTCGCTTAGTAGCTACCTAGCTAGCTAGCTCTCAGAAGAAATTAAATCCACCTATTCAAGAAAGTCAGTAGAGTTCAAGGTTTGCCAGAGAATCTCACAGTAGAATAGATGCCACAAAGGATTTAATTAGATCTAGGGCAAATCGCTCAGAATATAATTTTCTCTGAAATAGCTTTTTCAGCCTGTTTATAGAGATTTTTGCCTACAGCCTTCTCTCCCCTTTGTGGGTAACTCCATTTTAGCACCAACTTGCTAGGTTTATCATTAAGAAGTGTTAGACCACTCTTGGACTTTTTCAGGGCCTTGCAATTGTGCTGCAGACAATGACCATCCTTAAAAATACTGATGTGAATAGAAACTGTAAGAAAGCTGGTTTAATAAGATGGAAGTTGAGCTGAAATCCAAAGTTTTTACAACAAAGAAGTTCTTTCCTACACATGGGGGGGGGGGATTTGAAATTTTAAGTTCCCCTTCATTCATTCTTTTTTTATTCTAGGAATATGCTGGGGTGTGGCTCAATGTGTTGTTAATGTCCATGACTTTTTTAACAGCTTGGTTCTTTTATTACCTTATTACTTGTCTAAATAAGGGTCTCCGGATACAAAGTTTTCTTCAGCAAGGAAGTTTGCAGTAGAACCACTTTTCCCAAACAGGTGCCCTCTATTTACACAATTCCCATAATTACTATTCCCAGCCAACACTACCAACTGCTGAACAACATCAGACTATGCCAGGCTGTTCTTAAATAACAAAAAAGCCATGCAGTAATTAATTTTGCAGGCCACATTTGGCCCCTTCCGTTGACACTTTTATTATGAGCCATAAACTCTTAATCAGAACTAAAAGTCACATTACACGTGCTGATACGTCATAAAAAGCTGGTATTTCAAGAAAAAAGCCCTGAATTGATAGGTTATCTTTCCAAATACATGATGCACTTGATTTTCCTAGACATCCTAAAAATGGTGTATTAGAAGTGATATTAATGGGGAAAGTCCCAAGTGTACTTTTCCCCAATCCAAATGATCATTCAGGAGATAAATCAAAGTATGGAATGCATGTCACCATGAAGAAAAGAGATTTTAAAACACATTTAGCAGAACTAACAACTAGCTAACTTTTATGTTTATTTTCGGAAAGCAGAAGATACTAAATACAAATCTGCATCAGAGCATTTCATTGATTTGTAAAATCTATCTATCTATCTATCTATCTATCTATCTATCTATCTATCTATCTATCTATCTATCTATCTATCTATCTATCTATATGCAATACAATTTCCAAGAAGCTACATTAGAATAAATGTTATACTTAAGCAACTTTAAACAAAATTAAACCAAATGTATTAGTAACTGACTGATTTATAACATTTTATTAAAAAATAGTATCTTTACTGTATTATTTAAGTATATGCATATATGTTCCTTTATTAAGAAAAAAAACAAATTTTTAACCTATTTTTCAAAAGTAGTCTTGCAAAGGAGCATCTTACAGACTAAAGATTATCTCTATAATCTCTGAAGTCATCCAACTTTTTATTTTTACATTTTATATCTACATACCTGACTTAGACATATATCTATTCTCTTTCCAGAAGTATATTCAGAATTTCCTTGCCACATTTTGATTATCATACCCATATCCAAGCTTGGAGCTATCAGAATGAACCAAATCATGATTAAGAGAGGCAACAGAAGCTAGGCAAGATTTCTTCCCAAAATTATTTATTTTATCAAGGCAATTTTCCCCATCCTTCCCAATCCTTTCACATCACCTTTCTAACACCCTCTCATGGGTAATAAGATACCTCTTCGGCTAAGTGATCACATGTTGTGCATACTTCAGCCTAAGTTATCTGAACTGTTTCTCCAAGCAGGTCATTATGGTATAAGGCTGATAATTTTCAAAAAGAATGACTGAACTTTCTTTTTTTTTTCCTCCTCCTCCTTTCCTTTTTCTTTGTGTGGGATTCCTTATAGACAGTAATTCAGAGGGCAAAGGATGTCTCATTACTGAGATTTATAAACTGCTAATGTAAACTCACTTAAGATTCTCCTGGTGATTTCATGACATATCTAGATAGCTTTCTTGGCAACAATTATGAAGAGGGTTGTTGTTGCCTTCTTCCAGAATGTCCCCCCCCCCAGCTCCCCAGAAAAAGCCTGCTGCCTTGGAGTTCCTGTGGTCTGAGCACTCACCAGATACTTACTCATCAAAATCTGCAAAGATGGGTTAGATGTTTCCTCTAGCTTGGCTTATAAATATTCCAGAAACATATTTTGGTTACAGAGCAAAACAAAAAGGTGGGAGAAAAATGGCCTTCCCTCAAGTAATACAACTTCCCTCAAGTAATACAATACAGGTAAGTCTTTGATTTATGACCACAACTAAGTCCAAAATTTCTACTGCAAAGCAAGACAGTTGTTAAGTGAGTTTTGCCCCATTTTACAACCTTTTTTGCCAAAATTGTTAAGTGAATCTGGATTCCCCATTCACTCTGCTTGTCAGAAGGTCGCAAAAGGTGATCACATGATCCCAGAACATGCCAACAATCATAAATATATGCCAGTTGCTAACCATCTGAATTTTGATCACATGACCATGGAGATGCTGCAATGGTTGTAAGTGTGAAAAATGGTCATAAGTCACTCTTTTCAGTACCATTGTTACTTCAAACCATCACTAAACAAATGGTTGTTAAGTCGAAGACTACCTATATTTATTTCGGTCAATGACAAGATAAAACAAAACATAAATTGCAGTAGAAAAAAAGGGGAAAAACAAAGTATCCACATGGCTGTAAGATAAATCAATCAGATATGAAGATGTCAGTCATGTGCATCAGTCAGTCAATTTTTTTGTGCACATTCACAACACTATACAGAATTTTGCTATGTTACGGGAGGTAGCAGTTTTCTTATCTGCTAAGAGAAAGGTAACAAGACATTCCTCAGAAGAATTTGGTGCATATAGCTTGAGAGGAAAGAAGAGTCTTCTTTAAATACAACTGTAAAAGGAGCAGTGCTGCAGCATGTGGAGAATAGATTCAACTGAAGCATCACCACAAGGGCAGGTTCATTTAACCATAGGGGTTTTATTGAATCTACCGTATAAAAGCACTAAGGTTAGACTATTATATCTGGCTCTGAAGAAGAATCTTTGTTAGGCTGGAGAGATGAGTGAGTTGATATAGTTGGCTGGTTTCTACCTAACAATGATTAAGCTGAGTTTTGGACCAAATTTGGGGCGAGTCCTTTTTCATCCTGTCCTTCAATCTTTAAAAGCCTTTTTCTAATAACTCTCCTAGCCTGAGTGAAGTCAAGCAAATGTAAAGAGTCAAGGTAGAGGGACCCACCATGTATTGTAGTTAAAATCTCTCTGTTTTTAATGTCCCAGAAGTAGGTTGGCTTTAGTTCTTGGACTGTTTGCTTAGACCAGCCTGCAAAGAGTTAAAATGAGTAAGAGGGGGAATGACAAGCTTTTGGTCTCATTTTCCTAGTGCTTTGCTTTATCGATTTTGAGCAAATGTTCTAGAAATGGGATTCAGAATAATTTTGTCACAGCAAATATGACAAAGAAAGCTCCTCAGGTTATCTCTTTATAACTTAATTGAATGAATAACTTAACTGAACTTCTGTGTCAATCTGTAAATCTGCTTACTTGCAGCCTTATTTGGATTTGGGAAGCATTCCTATTTACAATAACTAAAATTTTCTAGAAAAAATTGCCTCATCCAACATTTTAAATATATATAGTATGTAATAAGGAAAAAAACTGCTGAAGTCGTCCAATTTTTAAAACATTTGTGCAACTAAAACATGTTGGCTATATGTTAAGTCTCTGAGAGTTTGATAGCAGTCTCTTACAGGTTTAGTATTATTGTAGCACTTACTATAAACTCAGTAAGAAAAGAAGCTGCTGAGCCAACAAATTAAGCAGAAGAATATGCTTCCAAATCTTAAGTTTTATTTTTCTGGTATTGTCTTTTATCGGGTAAGGCAATCTGGCATATGCCAATGTTTCATCTTTAATCACAAGAAATTAATTTATAGACAAGAAAAGTATTTGGCACATTTTCTCCAACTTCTGGTGAGATCAAGCAACGAGAGTTAGCTAAAGTTATCCATGTTCAATTTATATTTGGGCTCCAATTTGTCTTCCCTCAGTAAATAAATCAATCTCTCTCTAGTAGAACTAATGCAAATATATTCTAGCGAAGGATTTCCTCTGTTTCCTCAGGTGCTATGAGAACTTGCCTATAATTTTGGTGGTTTGCTCCAGGCTGAAACTTACTTAGGTTCTCAGCAGGAAATGAATGACGTCCAGTGTAACTTTTTATTGCACTTTAACCTGTTCCTAATCCCTAAATTAACTAGAAAGGGAAAACACTTAGGGAAATGATTCAATATTTTCATGACTCTCAGTTCTGATGTTCCTAATGTCTCCAGTCAGCATGCCACACTGGGTGAAAATTACAGAACTCTAACATCTCTGGAAGGCACCAGGTTCGAGAAGATTAAGCTAAGTAAAATACATGCAATTTACTATGGATATTTACATAGAGGAAGTTAATTTTTGCCTGATGTTGATCCAAGCATAAATCAGGATTCAGAAAAGCCAAGAGCTCAAGGCTATACATTACAATATTTAAAAAATCAGAAATGCATTTATGAAAATATTAATGACTCATGTCAAATATTCTACAGGTACTTCACTGTTCAAAAAGATATTGTACTCCCTTCCTTCCAAAGATCAACATGTTTATCATTCTGTATCAGAAACTTGTGTTTCATAGATAATTCTACATTTTAATAAGGATACATCCTTATGGCAGAAACTGTTCAAAGATTTACCTCAAATTTAGTTATATTCCCACTAGAAATCCTGAAGCTGAGATGATATGACTTTCTGACAAAATGCTTTACTTATATCAAATGGGAGCTGGGTCAGATAACCTTCCATATTCCTTCCTTAGGTATTCTTTCTCATATTCAGTAAGGCACTGTATCTTGATTCTTATTACAGTATTTCTCCTTCTAACAGCTCAATCAATAAGGCCCAGCATCTATTCAGTAATAATCCTTGCTTTCCTAAGAATTATGCTTCATAAAGTAATCTTCTAAGGCTTTAAGATTATTTAAAAAAAAGAACATAGGTTTCAGGAGCAAATAACACTAACTCCTAGCTTTGGGAAGCCCTTAAAAGAGGGCAAATTGCAAATAATCTTTAAAAAAAACCCAGTTCTTTTGCCTCAGAGAGGTAACTCATTGGATCCATATTGCTTTGTCTGTTCTGGAAGAAGTTTATGACTTTGACACTATGCAAACTTTAGTCAAGATTTCCATTACATTTTCTTCAGGAACATAAGCTGGTTGATCTCCCCATCTCTATTGTCTGCCTGACAATGGATTAGTACATTTCACTGAGAGAAAAGTGATGAGAAGCTGTGAAGATTCCATTGGCAAGCTAGGCTTAGAAAAATATGGGCTTTATTGGGAAGTCAAAAGGAAGTAAGGAATGCCACAATTTCCCCCTCATATTTATGTTCTTCAATTTTTCTAAGCCAAATTTTTATACATGCACGGAAGGCAGGAATGATCACTTCTTTCGCAATGTGAAATATTCAAAATATTGGGTTTTTTAAAGGACATTGCAAAAGCCCTTATCTGTCCTCTAAGCCTCAGAACCATTTTTCAGTGAAACCCTGGGAGTCACTGCTTGATGGATGAAACCAGGCCCATCCACCTTGAGGCCCATGTCTAGAATTATATTTTGGAGTTCCTCATATAAATCTGTTGATAATACCTAAAATAGGTAATATGCTCCTATTTGGTATAAGGTATATTGAGGTAGCTGACAACTTTTCTTTTCCCTTAAAAACATAGAATTCTGTTTAAACCAACTTCAACATTGGAAATTTGTCTCTATTTATATCAATTCACATTTTCTACAGGAGCAAAAAATGCTCTAGAGGCTTGACCCTTCCATGTAAGATAGAATAATAAACCCAACAAATGAGAATAGAATAAAATTGTTTTACACAGGAGTACAAAAGTGCCTCAGAGAGATGTAAAACTTAAAGGTAACCTAAATAGATAAAATGAATGAGGAATTACTACAGAAAAATGCAACTCTTAAGAAGTTAATCGAAGAATTCATGTAGTATAAATTTGAAATAGGTTTAGGAAAAAATAAAAATAGGGAAATAGTATACTTTTTTACCCAATTCACAGAGCAATTAACCCATGAATTTTATTACTAGGGAAACTGTTAACACAAACAACAATATCAATAGATAAAATAGAGGCAGGAAACACCACCTCACTGTTTATAAACACTATGTATTGTGAACTATTTCATAGCCATTTTTTGCACTTTAACAATGATGGAGGACAGCATCACAGTCTACATCAGCATGTTCAACTTTTTGACTTGCCTTGACCCCATTGAGTGAAGTGGAATTGTTTGGGGCTACACATAAAATATACAGTACAATATAGTTACTGTATATAAATAACAAACTTCCTTTATTTTTGTATATTTTCATTACGAAATTATGGGGCAACATTACTAGCTGTCCAGGGCCACACAAGACTTATGGACCGCCTTTTCTACATCATGGCTAGAGTAAAAAATTATTTCCTACTGTCCTATAATTCCAGCTATCAATATCTATTTTAGAACAGTTACTTTACAGCTACAGATCCTCAAATATGTATTATGAACGCTTAATTTTTTTGTATCCCACCTCATACACACAATCATCCTCAGCTTTATCAGAGAAAAAAAATCAACCAAATATTACACAACATACATGATCTCTGGGTTATGTACAAAATCCTTGAACTTATAGCCATAATGGAGTCTGACAGTTGTATGTCATAACATTTATAAAGTGGATCATCATGCGACCAATCAAATTTTATGAAATTGTAAGAAAACATGGTAGTTGTTACAGAAATGCCTCTATTGTCAAGCTAGCCCATTGTTTGCTTGTTTGGGGCATTTTTGCCCCCCAAAAAGGAAATAATGCTGGGGTATTTTTTATTTATTTTTTTGGCAAAGAAGTTGTAGATTGCATTCATGTGACTGGGATAAGGCAGAGCTGTAAATGTGGGCCAGTTGCCAAGTGCCAATAATGGAGTCACATGCAGCCAATTGGAACTTTAGAACTGAGTTATAAGTACCTTTTGATGGGGTCTATCATGACTGAATGGTTGCTAGGTGTCCAGTTGTAAATCGAGGATTACCTGTACATATTTTTTAATCTGCAATTTTTCCTGATAAACTATTGTTTTTTATAAAGAAAACTACATTACATTAAAACAATGTCTGGCTATGGTTGAATTTGTTCATACAAAGCTAAATTATCTTTATCACTTAGTAGACAGCAAGTTTAAAAGTACCTGAAGTTCAGATTTTTTGCATGCAAGATTATTATTTTTAATGATAAAAATAGCAAACATGCCATCTGGTCAGGATAACACAGAGAAGGAGAGTTTATTGTGCGTCATGGTATGTTACTTCTCTTAATTGCAAATCATGTATTGCTAAAACTCTAGTTAACAATATATTGTCGTAAATGCACTGCTATTCAGAAAGGGAGTAGAAAGCCATGTTGTATGTGTACAGGAGAGCAGAGAGGGAATAAACTTTTTAATGAATTATCTTATGCTTCTCAATCAGGCACTTTGAATATTCTGTTTCAAAAGTCCAATTAGATAAATTCAAGGAAACTTAAGGACTTATTGTTTAAGTCATAAGTAGAAGGTAAATATTAATTTATTCTATGATATTTTAAGAATCAAAGAGGATAAGCAAGGTTATATCAACAGAAATAAAATGTGCATTCAACATTAACCTAAACTAAATTCCAAAAATAACAAGGAGGCAGAGAACAGGAGTGATTTTTTTCTGTGAAAGGACTGAGGTAACTTACTGAGTTTCCAAACTTACTTCTAGAATTTTCAGCCTGAAAAAAAAGAATGCTATATTATCTTTCCAACCTTAAAGAACAGTGAGGAAAGGAATACAAATTAAAACTACTTAGATAGACCCATATAAAATGTTATGGAATATGTTGGATTTCTCTCACAACCACTTGCACTGTAAAATTAACCCAAAGGTCATGCTTCTTAGAACTCTGATGAATAATATTTATTCAGGAAAAAAATAAAATAAAAACAGAAGAATCCCAGGAATTATTCTATTTTTTAAATGAGAAAACTGTCTAAATAAAGGAAAGGCAGCTTATCTCTTTTAAGGAGATAGTTACCTGTTAACCAAACAGTAACCAAAGTTATTAATCTGAGAGCCAGTTCTCACAGCGTAGTTTCAAAACGAAAGGATCGTATAGAAGCAAGCTCCAAGCTCAATACTTCAAGGAATTTCTGGAATTCAATCTCAATACTAGAAAGAATTATAGAATGAATCTTCTTATTCTATCTATAAAGCACAGGCCTATCACAAGCCACACCTTAATATCACTTTAAAAGTGGTAGATAATGTAGATTACAGTGGAAAAACAAATATTCCTCCTTATAAGATAGAGGGCAATCAATATCTAGCAGTTTTTACACTGTAAACAGGAAAAAAAGCTTGCTACAATCACACAAGGAAAACTTTCTTTTGAAAAAAACAGTATTTCCAACAAAATTAAAGTAGTGTAAGACTGTTAAACTGCTGAGTTTAAAAATTTGTGAACTTTCTGAATATTCAATATTTCTGTATTAGTATGGCTTAAAACGTGATCTGTTCTCCCTACAAGTCCTAAAACTATATAAAGAAAACCTAATTAAACATTTGAATCAAAACATTATACTTGTTCCTATGCTGGTCTATGACCATAATAAAGATTTGATTTGATTATATTTGTTCATTGATTTATTGAGTAAACTAATCCCAAGCTATATATTTGTGTGTAGCAAACATATGTGAATCTCTAGGATCATCCATTCATTTAATGGAGAAAATAGAGTCAGATGTTTCAATCAATACTTTTGCCACATACAGATATGCAGCTTTGGATGATCTTCCTCAATAAATCAATGAAGAAGTATGATGTTTTTGATTCATTTGTTTATTTGGATTCTTTAGTTAGTTTAGGACTAGTTTGGAAAACAAAATAACATTTTCGATCATATTTACACTGAAATATTGAACATTTTAAAAAGTTCACAAACATTTAAATGCCACTGTCTACGCAGAAGCTTATGTTCAATGTAGGTGCTAACACAAAGACAACTTTTGCTACTGAATGTGTTTATCAAAATGCTGTAATTAAAGTCACAAGAATTAAAATATCATCCCAGTCAAGGCACACAAGGAAAAGTTATTTCCAGATAACAGATACTCTTTAAGAAAATTTATCTTATGTTATTTATTTAGGATATGTTCACCCAAAAGGGTAAAGGCTAAAATTTCCCCTTTATAATTTGCTTCAATTTAAATATCAAAGCTGACTGAAATACACTAGGTAAAATATGTACATTTCCATTTTGAAATGGGAGGCAAAGTCACATTCACAAATACACACACACACACAAATACAATTTGGAACCTGATTAAGGTTGTACAATATGCTCTATATGGGTCTGCCTTGGGAAACTGTTTGGATCTGCAACTTGTTTCAAAATACAGCAGCTGGATTGCTAACCGATATTCAAACAATATTTGTTTTTAAATTTTTCTACAAAACGTTCTTGCCATTTAAAAACTGTAACAAACTCTGCAACATTCTTTGAGCATGGCATTGATTTTAATTCAATGATAGAGTTGACTTCTGCTGCTTTTATCCCCCATCTTGTTTGGTGCATTCTTTATATTAAAATGCATTCCAGGAAACAGAACAGTTGAATTAGGTCAACCATTAACCAAATAAAATGGGTAGTTGTTCTATAAAGGATGTCCTTCAAAAGTCTGCTTAATGAATTAGTTCTTTAGAACACGTCCCTCAGTCAGGTTAAAATTGGTAGCGTCTAAGGACTTTCTTTAAGGCTGCCTGATTCATCCAAAGGTAAAAAAAAAATCAGGTACCACAAGTTAAAATGATATTTCCTTAAAACATGAAAAAAAGAGAAGTTAATACTAAGGTTTCTTATATCAGAGCAATTAGATTCAACCAGCTCAAACATTACAGCTTTACCTACATTTCTCTTTGATAGCTTTCATAAACATCTCTGAGGTGGGAGGAGCGAAAACCACCAGAGTCACTATATAGTTGTATCAGACTTTTGAGAAGTTTTATTCCTTTGTTGCTTGTCACTGACACTTCAGAGCCTAGGATAACTACAAATGAGAAGTTTCCTAACTCCAGTTTTGCCACCTGGCAAAGATTTTCACTATTCATTTTGACAGAAAAATTAACACTTTCATATTACAAAATTTAATATGTATCTATTATTTAGTATTTCTCTTCAGCAGAAAGAGAGAAAAGCAGCATAATTTTCAAAAAGTCGGAGTTGTCAAAGTCAGAATAAGAGTTATTGTGGTTATGTTTCACATGCAAATTTCCTCAAGGTACTGAATTAACCATTAACAACTGGATCATTTAGTGTGATTCTTCATAGGTGTCTTCCTTTTAGGCTTAATTCAAATGTTGGCAAATAAGACAAATTTTCTGAATGTGGGATAAGGTAGATCTAGTTTTTAAAATTTCCATATGGTTTCCCAGTAACTGCTATCTTATAAGTATCCTATAAATACTGATATTTATAAATCATAGTAAAAGTAAATAATAAATCCATGGAATAAATGAAACCCGCGCTACAATTCTATACTTATTTATTCAAATGTTCTTTATTCTTAAATATGTGTATTCCCCGGCAATTGCATATAGGCTTGCTCCCCTGATAATCTATTCAGAATAAACATGCATACAGTAGATCTAGGAATCAACTCATAGACTGGTATTTATACTCTGACCACACTCAAGGAATCCATTATTTAATGTTTTAATAATCATCCTAAGAAGAAGGTGCATGACAGAGATAATGTTTGCCCAAAAACGATAAGCTTTATGGATGAACAGGACAAATCCATATGTAGTCTTCAGTTACTATCATTTCTGGCTGTTAAGTATCCAAAAATTGTATATTCTTGTCAATTAATCTTTTTCTTTCCTTCCTTATCCCTCCCTCCCTCCCTCCCTCCCTCCCCCCTC
>JANHFL010004205.1:271471-288464 GCA_032468155.1 Oxyrhabdium leporinum
AGAGGGGGAGAGCCAAGAAACGTGCGCCTGGGCATCTGAAGTTTTCAGATGATAAAACACAAAGGTGGAGCTTTCTCACAAAATGGGAAGGCTGTAGTATAAAGGACAAGATGCAGAGCCTGGAGTGGGGAGAATCTGTTTAGACTTCCTGCACTGGCATGAAATGGCTGCTTTTCTTCCTAGTGCCAACTCCAGGGCTTCATGTTGACATTACACATCCTCTGCTGTAGAACCACCCCCATGTTACTGCTTGCCCAACAGAATTAGCTCCTGTGTCACAGCAGTGGTAATAGATCTGCTGGCTCTGCAATCCGAAAGGCACTATTTCAAAACTCTCACATAAGCAGCCACGGAGCGCATTTTTCAGAAACACTGAGTTAATCTGTGGGGCACTCTCAGCAAGACATTACCTGCCCTAACCTTCTGTTAACCAGATGGTCTCTTTCCCCACAAAACCCCATTAAAACTTCATTTCATTAAAGCAATCTCTTTTTTAAAAAAAAAAACGAAAAAACCCCCACCCCAAAACCAAGCATAGAGCACATCAGAACTATAGTCTTAACGTAGAGTCTGCGTGCGACAGTGCACCTGGTCTATCTCCAACTGGACTGCTGAGAAGAACATGACTTCAAAGAATAACTAGAAGCTGTAATTCACACTAGCAGGGAAAACACAGAGAGAAGAGAGACACAAATGAAGTGATGTGCCAGACTGAGCACTCTGACAGCATATATATTTGAACAACTGCATATTTCTCCTTTTAAAAGGCCGTGGAAACACTTCTCCTTCATCTAATATCCAGTATTTCAATTGCAAATCCAGGGAACTACCTTTGAAGTAGTCTTTAAAACCAAAAGTACATGTTTACAAAAGCTCTTTGTACTATTCCCTTGCTACCCAAGTGATCAATATAAACAAGGGTGATGAAATAAAATAATATGGTTGAGTGTGAATGGAATGAGGGAAAAGGTTCGCCCCTCATAACTTTGGCTGCTACAATATACATGGATTCTCATCAACCATTTCAAATTTAGCCAAATGCTCAATTGTTCTGCTCAGGGTATCAAAAATATTTATCTTAATCGAAAGGTGTGACTCTTCAGGTGACCACAAAATCTGGGTTTCTCAATAGATATGATTAGGATTTAGGTATCAAATCCTAGCATACTTGTTGGCTGACAGTTCAATTTAACTAATACAGTTTATTTAAATACCTTAAAATCATACTCTTATGTATATATACTGTGTGTGCATATACACACTCATACACACACACAGTTCAATCTCTCCTATTGCTAACCATGCTAAATCCTAGGACTAACTGCTTAGGGAACAAAAAATATCGTTAAAAAAACAATGTAGTTTTCTGTTAATGGAAAAAGGAAGCAAATTCATCAAAAGAAACATGTATAAACCCATAATAATAATAATAAAAACAATAACAAAAGGTCATACTGCTTGGATCCACAACTATACTACGCCAATATGTTACGACATCCTAGCTTCTTGGAAAGAATTAAATGTGTATGAAGGCCAACAGCTAAAGAACTGGCAGATGTGACTTCACATTATTGTGAACAGATAATAACAACATTTGCTTATCCCAGGTCCTTGTGAAGGCTTTGATATGTGGATAAAAATGCCAAATCAAGTCTAAACATCTGGCTGACTGTGTGACCAATCATAATATAACGGGAAATCAGAAATCAAAATTCAGCCAATAAGAAACATTGCAAGAATTTCAATAGCAATGGAATTTGGCCTAGGGAAATATGTTACAGGAGCAATACATACCGTTAAAAATCACAAACACTGATGGAATTAAATACCACATGGCCAAACTATTAGGACCCATTAGGACAAAACCAACAGATGCCTTAGCATATTACAGATGAATAACAATAATCATGGACAAGTTAAAAATATAAGTGCCTGAGCATATTACAGATGAATAACAATAATCATGGACAAGTTAAAATATGATTAATAAAGAATACATACAAAGAGTGAAAAATCTGCTAAAGACAAAATTGAATAATAGTAACACCATCAAAGCCATGAATACCTGGCCCATTCCTGTGATACAAGGCAATGCTGGAATTATTTAACTGGAAAAAAGCTTAACTAAGCTTAACAATTTGGACTGAAAAACAAGAAAACTGATTAATATTCATTATGCATTATATCCCTGTAGTGATATCGATAGATTATATACTTGCTCCAGAGAAATGGAGGCAGAGGTTTACTTCAGGTCAAACGAACTGTTGAAGAAGAAAAATGTGCCTTGGCTGATTGTATGAAACACAGCCAAGAACAAGCATTGCTGCAAATTAAAAATTGGAAAACTTCCTGAATGTACACAAAACATGAATATTGAAATAATGTAATAAAAGCACAGACAGAATGCTGGAAAGGAGAATCGTTACATGTTCAATTTCTACAAAAGATCAAGGGGAAACTGGATAAAGATACAACCTGGCAGTGGTTTACAACTGGAAGCCATTCTTTTAAAAAAAGAAACTGAAGGCTTGATTTTGGCTGCTTAAGGGCAAGCTATTCAAATGAATGCAATCAAGACCAGAACTGAAAAATAATCAAATGATTCAAAGTGCAGATTTTGCAAAGAAGCAGAAGAAACAGTAAATCCTACACTCAGCTCATGCAAGAGGATTGCACAACTTGATTCTAAAAAATCATAACAACACTTATCAAAATGATTCAATGATAATTTCTGTAAAAAATTATCACATGCCACAAATGAAAAAATAGGATGGTTAAAAAGTAGTAAAAAATGAGGAGGTTAAAATATTGTGGGATTTCTTAATGGACAAAGTCTTGGCTCATAATACATCAGATTTACTGTGGTTGAAAAGAAGAAAATATGGATAACTCATGTAACAATACCAGGGGATAGTAGAATAGAAGACAAAGAATTGGAGACAATCATGATGTATCAAGATCTGAAAATTGAAGCTGAGAGATTATGGCATAAATCAGTCATGGTGGTCTCAGTAACTATCAGCACAATGGGTGCCATACCAAAAAAATCTTACACACAACTTTGTCAACATTTCCATCTGTCAATTATAAAAGGCCACACTGCTTGAATCCACACTGCATCAATACATTACAACATCCTAGAGTCTTGGGAAGAACTTGATGCATATGAAGCACAACACCAGCTAAAGAATCGGTAACTGAGGTTCACATTGTTGTGTGTATAAAAATAATCTCTAAACATAGCTGAGACTACAAGCAATGTTCTCAGAATCCAGGTTCCAAATTAATTTTAAATTTAATTTGCTCAAAATAAATGGTATGAAAGAAAAAGAATGCCTCTGTTAGGTCAGATCATAGTTATGTTACACTTATTGTAGTCAGAAAAGATATTTTTTTCCCCATATTAACACATCATTCCCAACCAGGACGACAATGAAAATTAGGATGCTGCCATATGCTTTTTGAATCCCTGGGTTAGGAATACTAGTATAGACCATTTTCCTCTTTTTTGGTTCTTGCAAGGTAGGAAGTGTTCTCAGAACAGATTTCCAGAGCCGTGGTAAGTTATTTTTCACATATGAAAACTGCAGCAAGATTATTCCATGCCTGCAAATGGAAAGATCTGGCAATACCTACAATGGAGGAATGGTTGGTGACGAAGATAGAACTTGTCAAAATGGTTTGTTTCATTAGAAAAAAGACATTATCTACATTTATAGGTGACTAAAAATCTCTTATGGACTTTTTGCACACACACAAAAAAGAATAAACTTACGGTTTATGGTTTTGATAATTATACAGGAGAGATTATAGAAAGAGAAGCATCATATAACTTTAAAAAGAGAGAGTTTAACATGTAAATGTACTTATAACTGCTGTGTAGATCAGGAACCACATCTTTATAACTTTATATATTTCTTTTTGTTTTTCTTCTACTCTTTTTCTTTCTGCCCTTTCAGCTTTTTTTTCTTTTGTTCTACTTTAATATGTATCAGTTATTGTTAAAATTTTCAATACAACTTTTATTTTTAAAATTGGAAATCTTTTTATTTAAAAATTATTATACACAAACACATACAGAACATCTTTTATAAAGTAATATTACTCTGTAAAGGATAATGTACATTGGTGAGGTTAGCTAGGATGATGGCAAGAATAACAGTAGTACTAATAATAGTACCTATCATACTATTTCCTTTCAGAATGAGCAATATTATGTAAAGTGTAGAAAAGGGTAAAAAAAACCCAAATAAATGAAAGGCATGATCAATAAAAAAGGATATATATAGCTAAACATAATTTACACCAACACCATTTTATTTATTTATTTATTTATTTATCATATTCAGGGACCACCTATGTCTCTCATGGAGTACCTAGTTCACTGTATCTCACCATGCTTATTTAACTTTGCAAACTATCTTTGCTTCCACCACGCCATTATTTGCATATGTTAAGTATATACACACCCATAACCAAAAGACTTCTAAGAATGCCTTATATATTTATCTATAAATATCTAAACAATCCAGGATGTCATATATCCTGGTCTTACTAGATTCTCAGTGTTGAATTATTTCTAAGCATTTTCTTTATTTTTATAGATGCTTTATCTTCTCTTATCATATTCAGAAATCAACTTTCAGCTCCATAATCATGCAACATATCCTGTACTTCAAGTCTACACATTTTATCATGCATGTCTCTAAAACAACAAACATATAGTAAACTCCCTTTCTCCCATTCATGTATTTCTCAAAAATGATGAAAATAACTCCTGAATTAACTTGATAAAATATCAACTTATTTCACCAGAATCAATGCATTGTCCTTTCTATACTTCTTAACAAATGCTAAGATAGATAAACCAAAATAAAGTTTATAGCATCCAGAGTTGGGATTTAGCTTTGAAAAAACTAGCTCAAGATTATCTAATATCAAAACATGGCAATACTCCACAGATGCACTTACGCACACACAAAATGTGGCAATGTTCTTCTGTATACGGTAACAGAACCTCCAAAGTACCATTAGATAATCTGAAACTTCATCTACCAAACTGACATGATAAAAATAGCTTACCAACCCCTTAAAGTCTCAATAGACCATTTGATATAGCAGTGTAGCTTTAGCAAAGCCAAGTAGACATCAACTCTTAAAATAAACAACTCTACAGTGAAGACCAGGAGTCTGTCACACCCTACATCACCATAGATGAAATGACTTGAGACCCACCTGAAGGAACATACAGGAGGTTATTTTAGACCAAGGGCAGCATGTAAGTTATGCATTGGCCGACATCATCTGCTTTCATAATATGTACTACACATTATCGGAACAGTAGTTATCATGATTTTAATATCCTAACCGCCAGCTTCTAAGAAGAAAATATAACAAACATCAACTTGATGAAAACATTGATGCTACTGAAATATCCAGTAACCAAGCTTTCTATTCTACAAAATTCCCTTTCTCATAACAGTTGAGGGTCACAGATTCTATGTAAAACATTCTTAATTTTTCTATGTAAAACATTCTTAATTTTTAAGTAATCAGGATAAAATATAATAATATAAAACTAGTAACATAAGTTAAATGAAAGAATTAACAATTCTTTCATTTGTTTGTTTCAAAAAGAAACAATTAAGTTGAATTTCCTCATATTCAAACCCATCTTTGCCAGAAATGTCATAGCATCCAGTGTTCTCTGTGGTATGGATTTTTACCATTCACTGTCATGATCTAAAAATCATGAACAACGTATTACCTCTTCTATCTCATTCCTTTGTACCAAATGCAGAAATAATTTTAGTCAAAACTATTTTAGAACATATTTAAGAAAAAAAAAACAAATACATAAAATAAAGGGGGAGGGCCATAAAACTAAATTATCAATTAGTAATAAATGAGGATTTAGCATGAAAAGAAACTGTCAACCATACATATTATACAATCAATTCCGTACCCCACTGCCTCTCCGATAATATTGACCTTGTCCATCTCCATAATCACTCAACCGGCATAACCACGTTGCCATCTCAACTTGAGGAAGCTATGAAATGGCAATAATATGTAATCTTACGTTATCTTATGTTGTTAACTCGACTTGTTTCAGCAAAAGTATACCTCAAATACAGATTTGAACTGAAGGCCATGAACTCCTATTAGTAGTTACTGAGAAGGCAAGGGCAAATCACTTCTAAAAAATGTTGCCAAGAAAACTTCAAGGAGTAGTCCAGGCAATCACCAAAAATCAGCACTGACTCAAAGGCATCAAATAAAGACTTTCTAGATACATCTGATGATTTCCTTATGTCTGCATTCTAAAACAAGACAACATTGCTCCCAGGAAGACTCACGGCATTTTCCTTCTCATTTCAGAGCATGTACTGTATTTTCAGAATTACAGCTCAGTTAAAAATCTTTGCATAAATTGCAAAGGTTCCTTGAAAAATAATCACATCATCCCCTTAGAGACAGCTCGTCAGTGACATCACCAATGCACCTTAGAGAAAGGTGGGATTGCTCATTTTCCCTCATATGTTAAGATGTACAAACGAAGGTTTTGCCAAGTAGAGTTAATGTGATCAATTAAATAGGTAACTTGGTTTAAAGGATTTCAGAGGGAAATCTGGAAGACAAGATGCTTGAAAAGCTTTGTCTGTTACTTCCATTTTTGCTTTATGGGTACAGCAGTTTCACCTGCAGGATGCTAAAGCATATGATTAATGGACTTTCCAATTACACACTAAAGCAATGCTTTCGATGAAGTAGGTTAATTTTCAAGCGGTGAAATATTTTATTTTCTGGCCTACTACTGCAGCTAAGCCTTCAAATTGAGAGTGCCTTTTCATGTCTGTTATGGACTATTGGCTAATATCCGTCCCTGAACAGTATGATTTGGCTGATCTTGGAGATAAAATGGGTAAAGATAATCAGTGTCTCTAGCCAAGTGGATCTGGCAACAAGCCATTTTGGAAAAGCGGAACACCATATCCAAACAGTGTTTGAAAAGACCTCTAAGAAAATGTAGTTGTTTACCAGTTGCATAAGAGTTTGAAATCTTGATGTTCCCAAATGGCATACCTATCTTGGCCACAATCTCTAGATATGACACAGAACAACATTTTTGTAGGTACTCTTTTCCTATTAATACCACAACTATAATTATGACTTCACAGGAAGTATGAGAATTATACTCACATTACAGCTTCTTCCACAATCACAAACTTTAGATCTTCGTTCACAGCTTAAATCGCCTAACTCTTTACCAACAAGCCAGCTTATTTTTCTGTTCAACTGCCAACAGCTGTCAAAAATATCATGGAACCAGACAGTGTCCACACATGACATTTCCAATTTTAGTACCAAATGGTCTTCTCATTTGAAGTCTACTGATTCTACTTCTGCAGAATCTTTCATAAAAGTCTACCTTCTTTTATAGTCCATGATTAATTACCCAGTCTCTTTTTCTCTAACACAGATAGCTTTGTTACCAGAGATTTTCCACTACATATTGCTTATGGAATGTTTTAACCTACTTTGTGCTTGCTTAACATGCCTGCCTTCTGCTTCAGTGTCTCCTGTTTCCGCTTCCTGACAGCGATCATTGCATCTTTGAAAGCCAACCCTATAAGCTGACATTCCAGTTTTTAGGTTCCTTCTAACACTTTCCATTAATAATAGTCATGCAGTGGGTTTAAACATCACCTATCTTCATTTTCAAGACAGTTTAGATGCTTCGGGTGTCAGATGGCTTTACAGGATGTCAGTCTCACAAGACTGTTATGTCACAGGTAATTCCTTTCCCTTGATAATTACTAAGTAATTAACTGTAATATAAAGTGGTAAAGAGAGAAAAGGAGGCAGCAAGATGGGAAATACACAGCAAGTTTTTCCTTCCACTGAGCATTTAAATAAAAACTTCACAGACCAGCCTAGTACTGAGAAATATTGAGGAACTAAAGAGTTTCTTGGCTAAAGCTGGTCTAGTCCACTTACACTTTTTATGACAGTATGAGACATTTGTTCCCTTGAAGCCTTATGGAGCAGATTGTCTTAATTCCCTATCCACCAATTTTTTAAAAAAAGTATATTAATGCTGAACTACATGGCAAACCCACAGTAAGAATTCTTAATGTATGAAAATCACTCTGAATGCTTTAAAGGAAAATATTAAGTAATAAACACTACTGGCTTGATTTTAGACTGCTTACAAAGCCTTTATAGCTATGATTATGATTTCGGGAGTAATTTTCCTTATACTCATTATTAGTGAAGTTTCAAAGAATTGACTTTAACTAGTCCACAAGTTTCGTCCCCGATGAATTCTTCTTCAGTAGCAAAGCGTTTCATTCCCCTAATCAAAAACATTGTTTTGTTCCTTTACTAATCACTTGCACGTTCCCTCACAAAACAATGGAGCTTCTTAGAACACTCAAAACTTCTGGCAAAGGTTTTTCTCTTCTTGGAGCACAAAAGCCACCAGGTCACCTCATAAAAATTTCTCCTCCAATCCAATGTATATGTTTGGTTTACCCCACTCCTATCACATGGCTCAAAGCTGTGTATCAAAAAACAATGTTTATCTGGTTTGCCACAAAAACATACAGAAACCAGTGGAAACAATTACTTGCTCTTTGCTACAGAACTGTTGATGAAATTCAGCCAAGCAAACGGGAGCATTTCCCCAAACACTTAACATGAACTGAATGCCATAGCACAAGACAGTGAAGAAGAGAAGTGGCACCTAGTTTATGCTTTATAGATGGAGAGATTAAACTGCGGATACTATGGCTACCCAGAGCCATACGTGGACACCAGTGGTTTCATATTTCAAAATTTATTATGACAGGGTCCATAAATTAAAAAAAAAAAATCCAGCTAGGAGCCTCTTCTTTACAACAGTTAATAGAACAGTGATCTGTTACTCACATCGTCATTGGTATAGGATACCACCATATCTACCCCATGTAAATAATGCCAATTATAGATATTCTTGAATATTATTTCAAATCTACCGGTATTTTTCATCTTTAAAAGCTTAACAATCATATAAAGATATAAAAAATTAACATTATTCTTCAATCTTCAATTACATTTAGGCTGACATAGGGGTCCCAATTAACCCCGATTATGATTATGCCCTATTAAAATTAATACAGTTTCAGAAGTATGTCTTATTAGGTATAATATGTCATAGTTCCAGTCCAATAAAATACTGGACTCCTCCTACACAGGTAGTCCTCAACTTACAATCATTTATTTAGCAGCCATTCAGACTTAAAAACAGGGATAAAAAGTAGTTTTATGACCAGTTCTCGCACTTACAACCATCTCAGCAGCCCAGCAGTCACATGAATAAAATTCAGACCCTTGATAAACTGGCATGGCTTTATGATGGTTGCAGCATCTTGGGGTCAAGTGATCACCATCTTAGACCTCCCCATCAGGCCTCTGACAAACAAAGTCAACGGGGCAAGCCAAATTCACCCAATTACTGCATGATTCATTTAACAACTGATTTGTTTTAACAACCATGGCAAAAAAAAGTCATGAAACTGGGTCTGACTGAATTAACAACCATCTCACTTAGCAACAAAAGTTCTAGTCCAATTGTCAGTCAAGGACTACCTGCAATCGGTACTAATGGAATGAGCCAAGCTTTTGTTGATTTGAAATAGGGATCAAAATCCCATCTGGAGGATGGAGTATAATTTCAATATAGCTAGAATAAATTTCAGTCGTAGCTGAATCAACAGACTGAAAGCACTGAAGCAGAATCAGTTAGTTGGCTACATTTGAATAGAAAAGAATACTCTTAAATTTCCCTGGCTTAAGAAATTTAAGGTTTAAGAAAGTGTTATGAAATTATAACAGATCTACTATTTCTTGTTATAAAGTAGCATATAAATCAAACCAGTCTATTTTAAATCAAACTTCTAAAGACAACCTGTCCTGTTTCCTAGTGCTTACAGGATAGCCTTTCATAAGTTAAGGGAAACATCCAACATCTCATGTTAGTTAGGGCTGTGAGGGCCACATGTGGTCCATCTGGGCTTGCTAGCTAGTAAACATTTATAGGCCAAACAATAAGAGACCAAGGGTCAGATCGCTCCATTTCCTGGGAGAAATCTCTGGGAGATGGTGCTTTGAAAACTTTCTGATGTCTCCTAGAAGCAAAATCCTTTGGTGAACAAGAATAATTATATGCTTTTCAATAAATTAATGCCGGAATCATTTGTCTCTATTGGCCAGGGAACAAAATATACCAATTATAATAAGAAAAGTACTGGGCATAATTTCTACCCAAAAATAAATTTGTGCAGCTACACCTTTTCATGCTCGACTTAGATCATAAAGAATGTTGAAGAGGGTTTGTTTGTTTTTTCCAAAAGCATACTCGCTATGATCTAAATTGTAACATAGCTCCCCAATTTTCTAATTCCTTATGTTTGGAAGTGAAGACGGTAGCATAAAAATGATTCAGAGACCATTTTGAGAGACGAAGGAAAGAAATCATTCAAATGCACCTCTGAAATTGTGTTCTTTCAAGCAACACGACTGTCAACGTTGTGATAATTACCTTCTGTCTCCCTTTCTCTTCCTCCTGCTCTCAGCATTGGCATACAAACTATGCTATTTTAACTTCTTTCCTGTTCTCCCAGTTCTTCTGGAACATTTTATTTTCAACAGTAAACTCATCTGGAATATTGCCATGGTGAGGTTCATCCATTGCAATGTTAACTGTGACTCTCCCAACAGCAGATATCACCTTTACGTTTCTCAGTGTACCCAAACTGCTTGGTTTTTTTTTTAAACAATGGGGGAAACTGCACGGTTTTAATTCTAACTTTTCAACAACGACTAAAAGTTCACTTCTAGGACATAAGAAGATATCTTTAAATCTTTCTAAAATTCAAAAGACCTATAAGACCACAATAAACAACTGCAACAATGGAAACATGATTTCATATTTAAGTTAAAACTTGCAATTTTTAGAGAAAGGGCCACTTTCGTAACTCATATCAGAACATCAGTAAATTCATTAGTACTCTCATATACAAAAACCACAGCTTCAAGGCCACATTTCCAAAAACATCCAAAACATATGGTCTGAAAAGCCACCTCTGGTTATTTATAGAAGCAGATCATTTAAAGTTCTTTCAGTCTTTTGCTATAGATAGTATTTGTGCATGTTCTATGTTCTACTTCTTAAATACATATCTATGCAGAACAACTTTCCAAGCAATTCATTGTAATATATTTCTATTGCAGTCTAAATCTTCCAAGTGCAATTGCTACCACCCCTTGCAATTAAGAATTTCTTAAATGCTATCTCATTTCAGGAGCTTCGGGATTAACCATAGCTCTGAGAAAGGCCCAAACAGATAAGAAATTGCTGTTCTTTTTCACACAAGAGGCTGAAATACTTCTTGAAAAAGTAAACCATCATAACCAGTATGTCCATTAAGTGGTGAAACAAGGTCTTCTCCATCTAATATGTACGCACTGACCTTATCCTGCTAGTATGTCCACAGTGACATTATTCCAAGGCTGCTACTGGAGTGCACCAGGATTCCTTAATGTATCTTCTATTAATCTGACAGGTGAAGAAGATCCCAGAAGTTATAATCCTGCAGCTTTCCAAATACTACTGAATACAACTTTGCAGCATTGTAGCATTGGTCATGGTGGCAGTAGTCACTGAGTAACTGTTCTGAAGCAGAACAGGATTTACTAACAGCAGTACCTCCTGTCAAATGCAAGAAGTATAGCAATAGCAATAGCATTTAGATATCACTTATATACCACTTCACAGTGCTTTACAGCCCTTTCTAAGCAGTTTACAGAGTCAGCATATTTCCCCCAACAATCTGGGTCCTCATTTTACCCACCTTGGAAGGATGGGAGGCTGAGTCAATCTTGACCCAGTGAGAATCAAACTCCTGGCAGCCGACAGAATTAGCCTGCATTTAACCACTGCACCACCACAGAAGGATACTATGGAAATTGATTGATTTTTCTGAAATTTTCATATTTAATATAAACATCAACAGCTGTGTCTCTTGACAGCAGAAGTTGGAAAATACTTTTCTGCAACTCAAGTCTTATGGTAGAAATCAACACTATCGCATCTGAGTAGCAGCACAGTCTGATGCAAGAAAAAGGTAGCCTTCAAATCAAGAGGGATTACTGAAACTGTTGAAATATTTTCCAGAAATAGACTGAAAATCCAGCTAATTAACATATTTTGCTAAATCTTCAAAATTAACGTAACAAATGAGAACTTTCCTAGCATATCTGTGCAAAAGGATCTTCCCTAGCAGCTTATCCCAACAAGGTGTTATCTAGATGTGTTGGAATTCAACACTCACATTTTCTAGGGAAGGCTGTTCTACTTATTCCTACTATTACAGTATGAGTTTTCAGCTCTTAGTTAAAATGCACATAAACAGACCTTCCAATCACTTCTTCCAAGTTTGATCAAATCAATCAATAAATATCAAAAAATCATATTGTGCTGTCAGTTCAATTGATGGTGCTGGTTGGTCAGAAATGCAAAATATTAACATCTGCATCCTGCACTGAACTTAAGACAAGTGTTATCCCAAAAGAAAACTGTTATACAAGTTGCTAAGAATGAAATTAATGATTTTTGGGAAAGCATCCATAAACATACTACTGTACAATATAGAAATTTACATCAATCAGTACTGTACTTTTTAAAGGATGTGAATGCTTTGGACCTCACAAATTTACATTTATCTATTTATTTATTGGTTTCCATGTAACCTTCCTTCCTATTCCCCAACTATATATGCAACACTTAAAGGACAGGTGGTGTTTTAAGTAACAGAGCTGCTATGTTTGCACAAGAGGTTAAGGTATTTTTTTCTCCTACTAATTTACAAAGTGTGCAGAGCTGTCCTTTTTCTCACAACTAGGAATATCTATTCCACTCTCCCACTAAGAATATCTGTTCCACAAAATATTTTTGTTTCCTATCAGCCTTAGCTAAAAATTTAAACTTGGATCACTATTATTCAATTATGCCTTTCTAGCAGTTAAATGTATTGATGGTTTGCAAGTAAGTGCTACATAGGAATAACTGAATATATGTATTCCAGTGTATCTAATAAATTTTATCATTAGTGGTCACTATAAGATTCCATCCCTTAAACTATCAAAAATAACTTATTTTTCTTTATTGCAATGTCAAATGAGAAGGTAATGCAACATACTTTAACAAATTAAGGTAAGAGTTGAATTAAAATCATTTAACAAATTAAGGTAAGAGTTGAATTAAAATCATTCCAACTGGGGATAAAATTATAAAACTTTATTAGAATTGTTTTAATAATGCAGGGAGGCTATTATAAAGAATTGAAAGTAAGGAGTTATTCTGTTAATTTTTAAATAATTCTTCAGACTGTTATACATTTTTTTTCATTTCAAAAACTTGCAAACGTCTGAATAAACCAAAAATGTTTAACACCTCTTTAACTCAACATTAAGAGAAATGACCTTGCCCTCAAATCTTTATTTTCATCATCTTCACAATCATTTACACCCTAATGCATAAATTATGCAAGATTCCTTGCTTCTTCTTGCTTATATGGGAGATTATCTGGACTCCATTTTAATGGAACCATTAAGAAAAACAGATTCTATAGACGGGTGTTGAAAAACTACAGAGGCTTATTGTAGGAGGTTGCAACTTAAGCGGGAATTTGCCATATTTTATATTATTTGACTCCCAGAACAAAGAGAAAGGGAATATAATTTATAGCAATCACATACATTCTGAATGACCTTTTTTGCTGTCATTCCTCCTACTGAACTTCACTGTATTTAAAAAAATAAATTCAAGAAGCTACACTATTATCCATGCTGATATTTACTCATTATTCATATATCAAATTCATTTCTATAGAATAGCATTCTATAATAACAAAACACTCTATAATAACATGTTATTAAGGAATAACATCTACACTTTTTCAGAGGATCAAAAAGTTGACATATCTATGTTTTTATTAGTTCAGTTTTGAGGCCATCCAACTCCACAGCTACTCCGAGCCACCACAATAAAAAAAATCAGAAAGAAAATAACGTATTATTGGTAAAGAAAAAGAATACAGCTGTCTGGAAGACAAAACCAAAAATCAAAGGAGTCAATCACCAAATAGCCCAAGGCCAAAATTAGAAGAAATAGATACATTTCAACATATATGAATGTGTGCATGTATTTTCATCTAGATGACTGCAATGTCTTTAGGATGGAAATAGGTGAAACATCCTAGTCACATGACATCAAAGAAAAGAAACCCACACTCAATTTAAGTCAAGAGTGAGAGCTTTTAAATACTTCACAGTTTCCTAATGGAGCACAATTGGAATATTTGTTTGTGCAAGCAAAGAAAACTGCTAAATTCCTGCTAGAAGTTGTCTAAAGTAGTTTTAATGGGAAGAAACTTGAGTCTTTCTCTTTCCTTTTTTTTAAACACCCATCATTGACTACAAATGGTGTTTCATTTAAAATCTGTCATGCAAATGACCTTTACATTTTTTATAGCAATTTTCTTGCATGTCTACAAAGGATGCCTTTAAGTGATGTCTGATTTATCTTTACCTTAAAGTGAGATAAAAAGTATACGTAATTTGTGTAATATTAAAAGGGTACAATTTCTTATAAATAGAAGCTGAGTATGAATAAATACATCACAGAAAGAAAAAAAAACAGGACTTAATCTTTTTTAAGTAAATCAAGAAGAGATATATAAATTGGCACAGATTCACTCCAGAGTATCTGTTTTGACTTGGCACTGTGTGAACCCGAATACTATAAGTGTTTCAGAAAACTATGATTAAAATGGTGTCAACGATGGTGCCCCCTAGCCTACGTGTAAATTCAAGGACATCCCCAGAACGGGCCCTCCCAAAGACCCATCATATCATAGCTTAAGCATAAAGCTATGCTTTTGCACAGATAACACTGTGCTTTGTTTCAAGCATGGCTCTATGAACATGAATCTCATAAGCTTGGGAAGAAAACATAATCAAAAGTTATCTATTTATAATCAAGAGTTGTACAAGAATTTTTAGAATATTGTTTTGTAGTTTACTAGCTACAATTACACTGTCAAAGTGAAGAAGCCATTATTTTCTCATGACTTCCAGCTATTAGTGGCATGCACAGAAATCTTTCTGACAGCATTACCTGGTTTGGTTTTCCAGTTTTACTGCTCATTATGGAAACCCAAACCCCTTTAAACATGTCAAATATTTGGTTACCTTATTTTCAATAGTTTACTGCTGAAATTTTATTGATTGTTGAAAGAGAGGTTTAACCTCATAAAGGAAATTCTAATGGTCATTAGTTCTAGACTAGAGAATTTAAAAGGTAAACTTAAATGTTACATATAGTGCTACATATTTTTCTTCCACACAGACCTTAAAGTAGTCCAAATAAAACTTTGATATATATATATGGAGAGTGAGAACTCCATGTTTTGTCTGTACTGCCATACTATTAAAAAAAAACCTTAGGAACCCATAATTACTTATCAACTGAGTTCATACTCTAGATTAAAGACATTTTAAATGTAGATACAAATGTAAAAAAAATAATCCTAGATCTACACAACTCAGTGGGATTTAGTCCTGGATACACATTTACTGAAATCAAACAGATTTAAATATATTCAGACATGACTGGTTCATAATGGAAATTCACATGAAATATCACCATTTGTAAGAGTCAGAACTGAGGTTTTGCCTCTATCACAAATGAATCTATAAGGTGCCTCATGGAATTTCAGGAGAACTAACAATGGCCCATTTAGATTTTAAAAAACCCAGCAACAATACTAAGAGTAGCTGTAATAAAATATACAGGCCCAAATTGCAATGGTTCCAGAAGGTAGCCTACTATCATGGTTCCCAAATTGGAATGACCACTGCAAGACTATCTCGAGGTCTGACTGACATTGATTCTCATGTCATACTGAGGAAGAACACTGCCTCATCAGATACACTAAACTATTCCTTTTCTTTAAAAATCTAAACATGTCTTTGATCAACTGAATCACATTTCACTTGAATGCCATGAAGTTCAACCAAAAAGAAAGAAAAGAAAGAATAAAAAGGCTTAGTTGCAAAATGAAACTATAAGACACAGGGCAGAAAACATGTCCTTTTAGAAGACAGGTCTCTTTCTTTCTTTCTTTCTCCCTCTCTTTCTCTGACTGTCTCTGGAGATTCTACGAAAAGAATCTATGAAACTTCCTCAAATCATCCATTTCCTGGAGGCAGAAAGAGAAGAGACATCAAAAAACGTTGCTCGCTGAAGGAAAAATCTTGTCAAAGCCAGGCTTTGCCAACAAACCTTCAGAGAAAAAAAATGGAGAAACATCCATAATTGCATGAGCACTTCCCATCTCAGCTTTGTCTGGTGGTTAAAAGCCTGTCCTTGCTCTCCCTCTCCTCCATTTTCTGGTGGAGCTAGAGAACATGACATGGCTTACCTGACTCAGATCACAGCCCTCTGTCCAACTATTCATTTCCTCTTAGGCATGCAAGTAGCTTCATGAGACAAACAGCCATGCATACAAAGCAACAGCAGAAAGCAACTCCATATCTCGACACCTTCCTCCCCCCACCCCTTTATCAGAAGGTCCTTCCAAAACCAAGAGGAGAAAACTTTCTCCAGGGTACAAAAGGAACAGATCTCAAGGATCTCCAAGAAGAGATTCCTCTCACCCACCCACCCACACCTCTGCTCCCCTCCCCCAGAAACTACCAAGCTTAAGAAAGAAAGGAGGTCTCTCCAAGAGAGAGAGAAAAAGAAAGAAACCAGAAAGACCGTGTATGTGTCTGTGTGCGGGAAAGAGAAGTAGCTTTGTATTTTGGAATCTGGACTGGAACCAACGCAGACAGCTTGCAAATGGAGGACAAGGAGATAAAGAAAGAAAGAAAGGGGGGACTGAAG
>JANHFL010004205.1:309262-326920 GCA_032468155.1 Oxyrhabdium leporinum
GGACTCGGGGCGGTTTACACATAAAAATTCTTTTAAAACCCCGTTTTTAAAATTAACCCATAAAAATTTAAAACCCAAACCAAAACATGCAACCCTATTGAAATCAAAACAGACTGGAAGAGGAAGTAACTGGCCCTTTGCTGGCTCACATGATGGAGAAAGATCATTTAAAGTGTGGGTGCCATCCTAGACAGGCTCATATCAGTTGAAAATAATAGCCCACAAGTTGTGATATAACACACAAGGACCTATCTTATCAGCAATTTTAATTGCACAGATTTATATTGGGAAGTCAGATACTATATTCTCAAGTTGTTCAGGACTTTATATACCAGCAGATTTTAAAAAAAATCTTGAATCTTGTTTTGATCACTAATTCAGTTTCTAAGTCAAGGGACCTCTTTCAAATTCATCCTGGCTTTCTTCAACCCAAGCTACAATCCCCATAATCTACAAATATTCTGGAAACTGATATTACAATCCAACACAATGGGAAGATCAAGAAAGAGATTGCTGCCTAATTGGATCCCCTATGTATGCAATGAAATTTCATTTTAATGTATGCCCGTTAGTGTACATATAAAGTGACAATAAAGTTATTCTAAGTCTAAATAAAAGCACCAACTCACAATTTCCCTGATCTAAAGCTTTATCAGCTTCCTTTCCTTTTTTGTACTTTGGGAGTGAAACATAGTCTTTGTTCCCAAGACTTTGTACTCACGTTAAGAAAACTAGCACATCAAGGATTATGGTTTGAAATTTACTTTCCCATGCCATCCTGATCATCGGTGGCATGGCAAGGCGGCTTGCTACCCAAAGACCATGTGTATGTCTACTTATGTGCAAGAGTATTTGATTAGGCCTAGGTGGTGCAGTCCAGAAGTATGCTTATTTTCTTGTTGGATGTGCATTTTATAAAGTGTTACATGCTCTTGATGCAAAAAAAAGAATACAACAACACAGCAAATTGCTGGACAGTAGATATGAGCTTGTTCAATGCTATTCAAGCCTTGTGGATGATTAATTTCTACTTTCAAGGTCTGGAGGTCCAAAAAGCTTATCTCTTGCTGAGATGTCTTTTCTGCCCTTGGATCCTTAAAAACGTCTGCATTGTGTAGTTCCTACCCTATTTCAAGTTGGGATACACTCAGGAATTTATTTGATCAGTCTCTCTTTCTACACACTCACTTTTTTGATAGGTCTGAAAAGCCTCAAATATTTAACAAATGCAAAGTCTGCAGGTAATAAAATTACATTTGTATTCCTTTCACTATTGATATGCAAGATTTCTTTTATGAAACATTTTCTGTATGCTGCAGTATTTTCTTGATAATATAAAGGATATAAACCACTAAAATATGAGGAAAAAAATGCCTGGCATATCAACCATGATTTAAATGCATGTGTTCCCAATTGGTTTTGGGAATGCTTACAATAGGGCTTTGGTTTTGTTTTTTTTCACCAGACATAACGAAAGTTCAGGAAATATTTACCAAGACTTTGTTTTATCATTAGCGACAGACTTTGAGGAAGTAATGGGGAACAAGATCGTATTTCTAAGTACCTGAAGCAAAGACTTATTCTTTGTTGCCCTGGGGAGATTTAGATCTTGCAAGCTGCAATGGTAGGAGGCCATATTTCATGTCATCATCAGAAGAGACTTAATGATAGTAAGAACAATTCCATATTGGTGTCACTGGAAAGATAGCAATCTTTTCCACCCTGAAGGTATTCGTAGACAGTCTACTGTCATAAAGGCAGAAAGGCACATTCGGTGCTGGTGATTTCATTTGTCGTATTGTTATTAAAATATATATTGTGAGCTACCTGAAGGTACACTTGGTTAGAGCTGTCCATTGCCTTTTTTTTTTAATGTATTGTTCTGCAAGAAAACTGTCCTTATTCCCAAGCTATTTATATGCTTCGAGACAAAAGTAATGCAATACAGAGCCTTTTCAAGTCCGTACCTGCCTTTTAACCTCATTCAGTCCCAAATCTAGAAATGATCTCTCGCTGCATCGCTGGAAACCTCGGTCAAAAAGCAGCACCAGTGCAACTTCCTTTGCTAAGCCTATTCTTTCATCCAACAATAGTTGTCCAGAGCTATTAATATTTTTTAACCCTAGGCCACTTTTGCAGTTCCTATGCATGAGTCTAAGACAGCCTGAAGCATTGAAGGTAGCTTTACAGAAAGAAGTAGATAGCCGTTCGCTTCGATGAAAAAGGCCACTTAATCAACCTGAGTTGCTCTCTCTAATCGGTACATTACTCCAAGCAGGATTCCAGCATGCCTTCCATCCGTTACCATCAGTGGGATAACACACAATTACCTGGTTCCATTCAGAAGCAATATTTCAGGTCTCTGGGATGGGAAAATGCAGAGGCAGGCAGGCACTGGCAACTCGCAAAGTCTCAATGACAGCAGGAAACACACAATGCACAGTGAACGTGTGGGTGAAGTGAAGTGGCTATAGGAAACAGGGGGAGAGAAATGAAATTCACAGCTGATATCTTAAGATCAAGTTGTAGCAAAAGTTCCACAGCATGGGGTAATTTCCCTTTCTCCAGTGGCATTGCTTTCATAAAGTTTTCCAGTAGTAGTGTCAAAAAGAAAAACAGAAAGTAAAACAACGGAGAAAAAACACTCCAGCTATAATCTCAGGGAAGTGTTGCAAAGATCTGGGAAAAAAGTGGAAAGAGAAAGGGAGGGGGAGCAAATGGGGTACATAAAAACACCTCCACTCAAGCTTTTCTTACGTATGATTGCTTAATTGTAATGGCTGAATTAATTTTACCTCCAGGTTGTCATCAATAAGCAAGGAGGATGGCATGGGGATTCATTCAAATGAAGCCAATGTGGTTAAAGAGCAGTGGTGGCCCAGTGGTTAGAATGCAGTATTGCAGGGTAAATCTGCCAACTGCCAGAATTTTGGCAGTTCGATCCTGACCGGCTCAAGGTTGACTCAGCCTTCCATCCTTCTGAGGTCGGTAAAATGAGGACCCAGATTGTTGGGGGCAATATGCCGACTTTGTAAACTGCTTAGAGAGGGCTGTAAAGAACTATGGAGTGGTACATAAGTGCTATTGCTATTAAATGAGAATAAAATAGCAAAAGAACAGGATTGACGATATCTGACCTGTACATATAAAAACATCCTGAAAAATCTGCAATAAAGGACCACCAATCTGATTAATAGGCTACAAAAGCTCCTTTACAAGGAAACACTACAATGAGCTGGCTTTTGGGGTTAGTTTATAAGTAAGTTCTGTATAGGGAAATGTGACCCAAGAATATTATAAAATCATACTGTGGCCAGAGGCTTTTTCCCTTGCTCTCTTATATTGTTAGAAATTGAGCTCATCCATTGAAACTGATACAGAAAGTTACAGATAGGATTCCACTTATGACCACAATTGACCCCAGAATTTCTGTTGCTAAGTGAGACATTTGTTAAGTGAGTTTTGCCCTATTTTACGATCTATCTGACTGCAGTTGTTAAGTGAATTGCTGCAGTTGTTAAGTTAGTAATACGGCTGTTAACTGAATCTGGCTTCGCCATTGACTTTGCTTGTCAGGAGGTCAGAAAAGCTGATCACGTGACCCCAGGACACGTCATAAACACGAATCAGTTGCCAAAGCGTCTGAATTTTCATCATGTCACCGGGGGGATGCTGCAATTATCGTAAGTTTGAAAAACGGTCATAAGTCACTTTTTTCAGTGCCGTTGTAGCTTTGAATGGTCACTAAATAAACTGTTGTAAATGGAGGACTACCTATGTTTAACCTAGTTAAATATGGATGTGATCAGTTATGATAGCACCACCAATTTAGGTATTAAATAAAGGATCTCGTTGCATTTTTAAAGGGAACCAGACCGATTTATTTCATATATAGCTCTTGGTGTCTTACAATTCTTGAATCATAGACGGCACATAGTCAGAATCCAGCTAATGAGGAGTACCAATGGAATAGGATTTTACGACCTCTTTGTTCACATGCGTTGGGCTCCTGAATGCAGGGTGAAATCTAAGTCAAATAAATAGCTGTGTTATCTAGTTAATCTCTGATATAATATGCTGGATTGGAAAGTCCGTAGTCTGATTCAAAGCATCTTGTACTGATGCATCAGAAGTCAATCTGAGGTCTACAAATTCAACAGGACAATGAACACTCTTCCTGGGAAATGGTAGTCCAAAAAACCTCTGAGCCTCTATGGTTTCTTTAGTGGTGCCATCTTAACCTTAGATTCAGATCAAGCTAGATCAATATTAAGGCAAAGCATCTTGGATACAGAAGGTCAAAGAAAAATCATTTTGTCTCATAATACAATTGCAAATAACCAGATGCCATATTTATAACATATCAGAGTTTCCAAATTTAGGAATTTAAATTTCTATCTTTCAGTTTCATGTTCTCCCACAGCTGTCCTGGAAAGAAAATATAGGAAAACCCCATTTGAATTCCGATGCAGCCTCAGTGATATAGGTACTGTAGAAACCAGAGCCCATCTTCTTCTACATGAGCCATGGTGGCGCAGTGTTTAGAATGCAGTACTGCAGGCTTCTTCTGCTGACTGCTGGCTGCCAGCAGTTTGGCAGTTTGATTCTCTCCAGTTCAAGGTTGAGGTCAGTAAAATGAGGAGCCAGATTGTTGGGGGTAGTATGCTGACTCTGTAAACCTCTTAGAGAGGGCTGTAAAGCATTGTGAAGCGGTATTAAAGTCTAAGTGCTATTGCTAATGCTGTATTGCCAGTTCTAACATGGATAATTGCCACCTTTTGTTTAAATTTCAGGGGCACTCTGATAGCTGTTAAATCAAGATAAATTTATTTGTCTAAAAGTAGCAAAATTCTTCTACATTATGTGTAAGCTTCGCCACAAATGGTTGCTATTTGTTCTGGTTGTTAGGGGATAGTTTTGTGTTGTTCATTATTGATTGTACTTTTATTGGTCAATGACTGAAATAAAGTGTCTGTCTGTCTATCTGCCTGTCTGTGTGTCTATCTGTAGTCAGGAAGATACTTTCTCATTTCTGGCAAAACTCAAGGTCATTTGTTATTGAGCCCGGGACAGGAGCAGTGTAAATAGGGCAAAGTGCTTCTGGAGCTTCACGCCTTCTGAAGAACCTGGATCAAAAGGGTGTTTTGCAAATTTGTCACAAAAAAAGGCTTTTGAGTCACCTACCATTTTGGTCACTGGAACTGTTTTTTAATAGTCCTTTCAGCAGCTGAAGAAGCTCTGCTAAATTGCTACCTGAAGATACAGTGAAGGTAGCAAAGTAAATTATGCTGACCAATTTTATTGTTACATACAGGTCCTCTCAGTAGAATTGTTCTTGTTTACTTTGGGACTTCTGCTATTTGACTTCAAGTTCTTGCTTCTGTGGTCACCTGCTCTTCCTCTAAAAATACAAGCTGAGAATCCATATTGCAGGAAAGGAATCTTGTCTACTTTTGAATATTAGCCATAAAATGCCTCAACACATTTAAGAATATTCTGTTTGTTTCTTTCATAACTGATCTCTCATCACTATGGAGTCAAGAGTTAGGAAGTGAGATGAGGCAAAAGTTCATAGCAATTGAAAATCAGATTGCTTCAAACACATAGCAACTGAAGTAGGTTAAAGGAAAATAACATATTTCTGGAGTTTCTAAGACAAAAGACAAGGCAAGGCATTTGCAAGAGTGCTCAAGATGGTAGTCATAACCATCTGATTGAAGCCATCATCTTGACTTTTTGACAGCTAAGGTTGCCTCTGGACCAAATGTCAATCTTGATGAAGAAAAAGCTGTTTGGCTCTATTTACGTGGAATAATCATGTATCAGAAGTTAACTTGTGAGAAATAGTGACTCTTCCATCCCCACCTCACATATATTATTTCAGTGCTTTGAACTGCTTGGAAGAAACTTCTGGCTGAATACCATTTGAAATATATAGAAACAGTAATTGCTTGAGAATGTCACAAGTAAATTAGTAATCAACATTAGAATTCTAGATTGCAAAGCAGAATATGCCAAAAGGGATTGCAAATTGTAACCTCTCTTAATGTTGTTGTAGATTTCAGGATATCTGCAAAAGATATTTAGATTTCAGGATTATTTTTTTTTCACTTTATCAACCCCGTTATTTATTTCCACCATCCAATTCCAAAGCACAACTCAAGCAAGTGAAGGATTCAAAGAATCTTATCAGAAAAAAAAGAAGCCCTACAAAACTACAGCAGAAGTATCAAACTCATGTCGTCATGGCGGCGTCCCGTGATGTATCGGGACTTTCCCCCCCTTCGCTAAACGGGGCAGGGGTGGAGCCAGCACGTGACACATCTGGCCCACGGGCCGTGAGTTTGACAGCCCTGAAAAGGGAATATAATTGATAGTTTTTGCATATGGAAGACCCAATCACTATTCTTCGAAAGACACCTGCAGCTGAAATAAAGACACAGTTGTCAAATTGGACTCAATAGTTCCTAAGTGTCTACAATAAGGTCAGAAGGCATTTCAGCTCAAATGAGTAAAATATGAAATGCAAAGCTGGAGTCTATGAAACACACACACACAAACACACACATATACACGCACACAATCAAAACCCCCAAAAGGGGTTTTTTTAATGTTCAAATGTTTGTGTCAGGTGCTAATACAATTTGAAAAGAGTTATTAAGTGTCCTGTAAGGGGTGCATGAGAATTTTTTTGGGGTGAAATCAGCTATGCAATCTTTTGAGATCAGTTGCAATCAAAGAACTATAGTTAAATAAAGAGGGTTCCATTCTTAAAGCTCCTATAGCAACAAGTTGCAAATTTGCAAGTGTACACCCCCATTGAGACATTATCAAAAATGAGTGCGTTCTAGAAAACATTTGTCATGTTATCTCTGAATTAGTTGGAGCAGACTGTACTGCATTGAAACTTGAAAAATATAGTAAAATTATTGTCATATGATGAGACGCCATGGTTACCTGGTCTCATGGTCTGATCTTCTATGATCAGCCTGTAAATAATTAAATAAATAAAAAGTGGGGGGGGGACCCCTTTCCCAGCTCTTTTTAGTAAGAATTAGGGATATTCCCTTTTACAGCATTAATATGGGGAAAATATGGGCCATTCTTATTCATACATATAAAGATGTATAGAACCTACTCTTTGTTCAAGAGAACTCTGTTAATATAGAACCTTCAATACATTCTTGGCATAGTTGGTTGACAAGCTTCTCTTCTATAAAGTAGAGAGGATCAGTTTACATTCTTTATTTGACCTAATCAGTAGGAAAGATTTGGAAAAGGAGATATCAGACTTTTAGAAAGGTATGAGTGTAATGCTTACATCAATCCTCTATCACAGATTTCAGGAAAAGTGATTTGTCAGATAAATGCTAGGTAGGATATCATGGCAAGATAAAATAATAGAGACAGCAGGCCAAGATAAGTAAGATGTCCTGAAAAGAAAATTACTAAACATAATATCAAGTCATGCCAAAGGGGAAAACAGAAGGAAGAAAAGAATAATGGAAGAAAGTTTTATTGAAAATGATTTTTTTCATCGTGTAGTTCTGTCTTGAATCCAGTGTTTTCTTTTGTTTGACTTATTTTTAAAAAAACTCAATTATGTAGTTAAGGTGTTTCAAGAATCCTTATTATATCGCGGGTGAAATAAAACTCAAAAACGCTTATATACACAATGTTACTAATACAATTCAAAATAACCTTGATTATTCAGAAAAGCTTGCCTAAAATGAACAAAGTGATAATCCTACCAAATGCAAAGTTTTTGTGTTGAGGTAAACGTTTATTATCATCTTCAACAAACATGGCCGCTATAAAAATGACAAAAATTCTTATGGCACTAATATGTGTAAAATCATTTTGAACGTTCAGGAGGTAAACACGATTCAGGAGGATAATATGACTGTAAAAATGTTTATGTGGTTTTAGGAAGAATTGGCAGAATTTAGGATAATTTCCAAGTTGTAAGATATTGTGATCATACATCATTTAAAATACTGAAATATTGTCATATTGTAAGGATCATACATCATTTGAAATATTGTCAGTGTTTCAGGTGATCCACTAAGAAAGACATAGAAAAAAACCAAGAAGAGTTCAGAAGACAGTGATTAAGAATATACAAAATAAATTGTATAGAGAATTGTATGAGAAAAGATGGAAGTAATTTGAAAAGAGAATTGGAGAAGGAATGGAAGGAGTAGGAAGAAATGAAGGTAAAGAAAAAAAGATGATAGCATTCTTCAAATATCTAAAGGGCAGATATTTGAAGAAACTGGTGCTTCTATTCTTCCCAAGATCTAATTTTAAAATGAAAAGTTTTTCATTGAACATTAAAAGTGTTTGTCACTTTTCAAACCGATAGACCCATTTGGAATTTTAAGGAAGATTACCAGACCTGGACTGGGGAAAATGTAGAAAGCCATTACAGAACTGTAATCAGTGAGGAGTTTGTTGCCATCTAAGGGTAATGGGGATTAGTGCAGTCCAGAATTTGGCCACAAAGAAAGCTGTAGACCCTTTCCCCCCTCATTTTTATATCTCAAGAATGCTTATAGGATCTTCCTGGAAATAAAGAAAGAACTAGAAGCTTGCAGTACCATATACCACATTTCCAATTTTTATTTATTTATCAGAAATATATTATAATAGAATGTGATAATCACGATGCAAGAATCTTGATGGCTTTATTTCTGCATCTAAGACTTGTCTTCTTGGTAATTATCTCCTCACCAGGGTGAGTAACTTGTGGCTCAAACATCCTAATTTGGGGAAATTACCGGTAACTAACCATGTGCATCAAAGACTCCAAAGTGTTTAACCTACCCATGATAAATTGACCTTTAAAGAAAAATTTAAAAAGGACAAAATAGTCCACATATCTTGCCTTCATCCTCTGATGACCTCATTATGTCATTACCACACCCTCTGGAAATTACAGCAATCCACATTTTTTAAAAATCATACAATTATATAGAAGCAATCCCCACTGAGCTCAATGAGGCGTACTTCTGAGTAGCCATACCAAAAATTCTGTGATTGTAAGTGTCTGAATGTTCGTCTTAAACAATAAACACTATAAGAAATACTGGAGAGAAAAGGAGAGATAAGAAAGTTTATATAGTATATGTCTTCAAGGAAAGAAATTATTATCTGGAAACAAATTATTTCCATTTACACAATGTGTTGAAATCTCAAAGAAAGATAACTTTAAATTCTGGGTACATTTCAAAAGAACATATTTAGAACTGAACATTGGTCTATGAATTTTATATGGATGGCTAACAACTGACTAACTAAACAAATGGTATTTAAAAGATGTTAAGAATAAATCTTTTTGAAACTTTTCCAACTGGTCATTCTGCTACATTAAAAAAAATATAGTTTTCTTCTCTCTCTCTTTCTCTCTTTAAAATTTCTGAATAGAAATTAGCTAAGTGAGCCTGCAATTTAAAAACAAATGACATTATTCTGAACTAATAATAAATCCAACATGGTTATTAAGGCAACTGATTTTAGACTTTCCAAGTTTGAGGAGTATAATGTTAGATTAAGCAGATCTTCAGGATAGAAAGAAGAAAGGATTAAAAGGGAAAACAAGCACAAGATCATATATAGTATAAATAAATTGAGGATACTTTATTAAGATGGCTTTTAGGAAGCTATTAAGATAGCTTTTAGGAAGCTAAAATTGATGGACTGTTTTTGGGGGGAGGTTAGGCCTTTGGCTCCCGCATCCGATATCAAATAAGACTACAAATTAATCAAAATGTGCTGCTAGTCTGAAACTGCAGTGTGTGTGTGGGGGGGGGGGTTTCCTTTTAAGATCGGTGGTGCTTATTTTCTTCTGCTTCTTGGGCAAGTAAAGTTTGAATTTTAAACATCTGACAACACAAATTGTTTGGCTTCATGTATGGCCTTATAATAAACAATCTGTCCTGGCTTGATTTTCTTCTATCTAATATAACTTGATCATCTGTCTTGTATTGTCAACTAATAAGGAAATTTAATCATAATTAGACCTGCTTGCATAGAAATATAGCACAATAGATAGTAAAACTTACTCATCCTATACAACCATTTTGTTCTGGTAAGGAGATCCCTACAGAGGTTTGGTAGACAGTGTTTTCCACATCTGGGATGTTCTAACTACCTCATGATTTCATGACTGAATATCATGGGCATTGCAACACAGCTAGAGAGCACCACATTAGAGAAGGTGGGCTCAAGTCCTTAAGGCAGCTGAATCATGCCAATTTCATTGAGAAACAGATTTAGTATAAGCATGAAATTGCAATAATGCCCATACCACTTTATTTTATCACTTGTTGGCACTGAAAATGGCACAAATATCTGATGTAAATCATATTTCACTTGACTAGCAACCTAATTTCTCAGATTAGGGTCCTATTTTGTGTTTTATTGAATGGCAAAACAATAGATATTACATTTAATATGCTTCTTAAAAAAACATTTCTGTAATTCCTTAGGCCAAATATCATGATCTGTTAGTTTTTTTTCTGGCAATTTTCTTGTTACTTGACAGATTCTTTCTTAGAACCTTCTGGCTCAATGGTTTTCCAAGAAACTGTAATGGTATGTAGGAAAGACCTTGGGAGACTGGGCAAGGAGATGATGCCAAGATACGGTCAGATAAGAGAGAGCATAACCACAATCGGATAGTGGGTGAGGCAAGAGGCTCAGAAGAGACCCTCTTTTATAAAGGAGATGGGGACAAAATTGTGCTTTCAGACTTGCAAAGTTCTGTTGATGTAGCTTTACAATAAAATAGAATTAGATCAGCTGATTGCAAACCAGTTTACTCTAACCTAGCCAGTTTACTCCAGGAGGCCGACAGAAGCAGGTACTTCCATTCCACTTGGAATCAGCCTTGTACTTGATTGATCTCATGAACAAATTAGTTTTGGGAACAATCTATTTGTAATTCTACTCCTGCTTATTGGAACTGCAACAAAACTTGTATTTTCTTTGGAAGCACGATGCTTCTACAGGCTTTGCAGATGGTTCTTCCTTTACTTGCTCTCGGATCCTGTGCTCAGGAAGGCTACTATTCTTTTACTCCTGCCCTCATATCTGCATCAGAGAGTCAACAGAAGTTTCTGGGGTTGCATCTTCCTGCAAACGCTGTTCAGCACTCACCTCCTTTACTAATCTAGCCATAGTAGTCATATACAACTTTGGTCACAGTATTGGGAGAAGCACTGAGCATCACAATTGCCAACACACAGTGGCATTTCACTGTGACAACTCATGGGGGCTTTTAAAAGCAACCGAGGAATGCTGGCAAAGAGGAGGTTCAAAATCCTTTCAACGATTTCAATCTGCTTTTGTTTATTTATTACAATCAGTCTTCTCTGCCTCAATTCACATCACAGCAAATGCCTAGAGCTATTCAGTATTGAAAAAGATCGAAATACCTTACACGGTGAGGATGGGAAAAGTTTATTTTATTGAGACTGAGTAGATGTTTCTATTTTATAACTGATAGTCAGGAGGCAGGCCATTGATTAAATACTGCTTTTTGTTATATCCTGTTTATTAGTTGAAGGAAAGTGAGGCGAGAACTCATGTCTCACATTGTATTTTTTATATTCCTTATATTTCAATGTCAACATTGAACACGTTCTTTGCAAAGGATGCTGGTGGAAATTCTGATGGTGTGAAAATGCCATAAGTTAAAATGAAGGATTGCTATTTTTCATTTCTTCTTTGACTGATGCTCTAGTCTAGGTCTGCATTTTTCTGATTCGTAGTAGACCACAAAATCAGTGTAAGAGACATTTGCCAAGCCCACACTATGTAATAAGAAGAAACCCTAAACCTGGCTGGGGTGTTCTGGGAGTTGAAGTCCACACAACTTAAAGTTGCCAAATTTGAACAATGATGGTCTAAAGCAGGGGTGTCAAACTCAAGGCCTGTGGGCCAGATCTGGACCACGGGGTGCTTAGATCTGGCCCATGGGGCCACCTTGGAAACACTGAGGGACCAGCCTGTGGTGTGTCTGCCAATGAAAATGAAGCTTGGGAGGGCCTCGTTTCACTGGCAGAGGGTTGCAGGAGGCAGCTGCAGGTGAAAATGGAGTTCGGGAGCCCATTTTTGCTGGCAGAGCACTCGGGCCACCACAGGTGCCCCCGACATGAGTGACGTCGAGATGGCCATGCTCATCCCAGCCCCCCAAGATCAAGCACAACCCTGATGTGGCCCTCAATGAAAGCGAGTTTGACACACCTGGCCTAAAGCTACCAATCTACTCATTCCTTTAGCAGGGACTCTATTGATCCTCAGGTACCTCTTCTTTAAACTTTTGTCACATTTAAGCTCTTCATTCCTTCTGGTCATTACTTATAATTTTGCAGATTCTAACAAATAGAGGACAGATTATTTTGAAATGCATTCTGCTTTAAAAAAATAATAATCAATCAATAGCCATAAATAAAATACCTAATTCTGAAGCATCTAGTCCTCCAAACTCTTTTGCTGCCTTTTCTTTTAAAACCTATGTCACCTTTAAATAAAAATGTTACTGAAAATTAAAGTTATTTATGAGTTTTCAACTTCAATTGTGCAAGCTTGAAGAATAAACCTACAGCCTCAAAAAGGAAAAGAATTAGAGTTTAAAATGTGAACAGGTTTAATTGGTAGCTATAGCAACATAAAAATAAGTTGATTGATGAGAGGGCAGTTTCATTTCTGCAATAAAAAATCATGCTAATATTTGAATGTAAGGCCGTTTTCTTGACAGTTTGTGTCACAATCAAATCAAACTAAAGTATTTATTTCAGTATGAGAATTTTTTTTTTAAAAAAAATAACCATTTACAAATACACTGGCAGTGTTTATCCTTTTAGCTACAGGAGATTCTTGTTTATTACACTGGAATTACATCCAAATACTTCAGTGTTCATAAAAGTATCTATATTGAAATCAATGCAATGATTTTTATTTTGATAAGGAGTATCCTTTCTCTAGGCAGTTTATATACACAGAGAGAGAGACAGAGAGAGACGGATTAACATTAACATATACATATACTGTATTTTCTCTCTGTGTCTCTGTTTCTCTCTATATATATACATATACAAACACACACATGCACACACACACACACATATATATACACATATACATATATATATGCATACATACATACATACATACATACATACATACATAGGTAGCTCCTGCATGGTCGCAGAGGTTCAGGCGAACCTCTAGCTCTGACCTCTGGCTGGGCCCGCCAACCTACCCTTGCGTTAAGCTATCCCTAAATAGCTCACCTTTCCGCCACCCACGCTGCCCAAGTGAGCTCTGCGCCACCCCTGCTGTACTCACTGGAGCTACTTTAATCCATCAGCTGCCTCCCCGTAGCTTCGTTTGAGCCACAAAGATGTGTATATATATATATATGTGTGTGTGTGTGTGTGTATGTATGTATGTATGTATGTGTATATATATATATACACACATATATACACACATACATACACACACACACCTACCTATATATATATATATAGGTATGTATGTGTGTGTGCGTGTGTATATATATATGAAAAAGAAAGGAAGAGGAAGATAAAAGCGCAAGAAAAAAAAGAGAAATAGAAAAGAAAAAAGATACAAAGAAGTAGATCCCAATCATCTTTACAAAAATTCTAAGTACAGTTACAAACTTAACTTTTACTCTATAGTTACAACATACTCTCTTATTTCTATAATCTATCTTGTCTAATCATCAAAACCATGAATCATAAGTTCATTATTTTGTTTCACATTACCAGATGTTACTACATTTAAGTAATAAATGTAGATGTTGTCTTGTCTCTGATTAAATAAGTCAACATTTGAGCAAGTTCCATCATCTTCATCAACTGGGTAGTGCTAAATCTTTTCATCTTTGTGCATATAATAATCTCACTGCAGTTACTGGGTAGAAAAGCAAAATTCCACGACTTTTTTCCAACTAACTCTCTAACAATCCTAGAAGAAAAATTTCTGGTCTCAACTGCATATTAATCTTTAAAATCCTCTGGATCAATGTATGAATGCAGAATTTTATAGCTTTTTTACACTAATTTTTAGGGATTTCCAGGAAGATGGCAGACTGAAGATAACTCTAATAAAAAATGGAACCAGCATTTGTGGTCATGAACAGGAGCCAATGAATAAATTGGTTCTTTAGTCTTCTCTGGATAAAGAGAGGATGCGAGATCACCCAAGTGCTTCACCTTATGGTTGATTGTCAGAAGGAGATAGCAAGATAGCTGTGTTCAGAAAGGGGGGGGGGATGAGGGGAATTCACCATAATTGCTCCAGCCACATATGGAGCCAGTTTAAAAGACAATACATTCTTTGTTAGCTACTTTCAGAAATTGCCTATTAACTGCTTCAAAGAAGTTAGACAACTTCAAAGTGACAAGATTGCAAATACCAGGAGATTGCCCTCAATCCTTAATATAAGAAAATGAAGATGTACCTTTATAATCTTTAGGAATTTAAAATAAACAGCAAAATGAAGACAAGGTTTTGGCTACAGAAAATTTTAAGTGGATTAAAGACCCAGAAAGCACTGGAATATTGTATTTGAATATTAAGACTTTGAAATTAATTTTAAAGAATAAATGCATCTTATGGGAAAGAGAAATTATTTTTGACATATAACAAGACAAGTAATATATAATAGCGTTCAGAGATATCTTTGAGGAACTGCACTGGTAACAGCACTGGGATTTTAAATCAATTATGTCAGTTTGTTGCTTCTTGAAATACAGTCTATTCTCAGAAGAAGATGTTATAGAAAAATATATGCAACAAAATCTACCTGAGAACTGGATGAAAATCTGAATTAGAATTTGTCATCAGATATAATGAAGCAATCGAATGAAGTTTTAAAAATTAAGAAGGAAATAAATAAGACAATTCCATAGAGCAATTGGGTCATTTTATTATTTTTGCTTATCAAAAAGGCTGTTTTATAGCATTGAAGAAATTCATATCAAGGATCCAACTGGATTACAGACAAAGATTGTTCTGTATAAAAAGGGAAAAATAGGAATATAAAGTTGGTTTAGTTGATCAGGGTTAAACTGGTTATATTGTCATTTTGGTTGGTGCTCTTTGGATTCACTGATATCTGAAATGGAAAAATGTGGTTTATTAGATTTGCTTACATTTAATATGAAGTTTAAGCATTTTCCCCTACAGTTACTTCATATATCCTAATTGTTAGCAACTAAACTGGATCAACATCTAACTGCCTTTTTACTTAAGGTAAGGGTGTTTTGTGAAATTATTTTTAAAGGAGAAATCTTCCTTATGTTAAATTTTAATCTTTTGTTTATATTCAGATACTGGGATTACTTTACATTTGCTAAATGTAGAATTGTTTATAGTTTAGAGTTGAGATAGGGAATGTTTATTTGAATGAGATATTTTGCTATTTGGGATGGTTTTCTTTGGAACTGTTGGCATTTGAAATGGAAAAATGTTGTGTATTGGAGTTTGTCTTTTTTAAAGGAGAAACCATTCCTATTTGCCATGTTAAACTTTAGGTTTTTTTGTTTATACCAGGGTATCGAGACCATTTAATGCCTTTTAAATGGGGTTTTGCTTAGAGCTAAGAGCTGAAATGTTGAATGTTGAGTTTTATATATGTTAATTAATATTATTTTAAAGCTCTGGTCAGACTTTTTACTGATATCTGGATTGGGGAAGATGTTACTTATTTGATTTGCCTATGGTTAAGAGATGAATTATGGGATGAAAAGTTTTATATTTGTTCATTAAGAGGAAAGTGAAGAGATTATGAAATTGTTTATACTTGTGATGAGAATTTGCTTTCTTGAGACAACATTCTTCTTACTTTTTTGCTTTGTTGAACTCCTATTCTTTTCTCTTTTTTCAGTTTGCATTAACTTTTCTTGTTGTAATTAAAACCTTGAAATAAAAGTATTGCCAAAGTAGAAAAAAAGAAAGTCTCTCTTTATCTGTAAGTTAGTTATACCTGAAGTAATTAAGAAATGAGGCTTGTGAAAATCTTATCTCCTTATAGGCTGCATTACAGCTGTAAGCTTGACTGAACTCCCTTGACTTCCAGCTACTCAACTCAGAAGCTGACCTCAAAAACCCAATCCCTGCAGGTTGGTGATGAGGAGTAGCTATCCAGAGTGCAAGGGGCAATCTAATGATCACTCATTTTTTGTGGAGATACTGCACTGGCTAAAATTCACCCTCGGGCCACTAATCTCCCCCACAATACCATCCTCATTCCTTCATTCCTCATCAGAAGATCTCAGCTTTGAAATTACTAATGTGATAGAATTGTAGAGTGGATCTGGAACAAAATCTAATAAAATACTGTATGTGATAAAATAGGAAGTCTTTCTATCATGTTATCAAGGGATATGGAGAATTTTTGCCTCATCAACTGCAAAAATGTGTAGTAAATGTTGATCTTTAATTATTTGACACAAATCTATCAGAAGTCATTTATTGTGATTTTTCAATTATTTACAACAAATATGATGAAGACAATGGTGTCTTTATTTCAAGTCTTACATTTTGCCTTCATTTTCACCTGAATTTCATAAAAACAGAATATTAATGACTATTATTTCTCTTATTATTAATGTTATTTTGTCCATCTAGATATGACTTGTACTATTCAAGTGCAGTCTCTTTCAATCAATTGTGATGAAAAACCCATATCTGGAATAAGTTATAGCTATATTCCAAGAAAAAACCTCAAGTTTTCCTTCGAGTCTAGATGGATAGCTTAGGAAAGACTGCCTTCAGTTGTCAGGGATATATGACAATCTGGTGGTTTAATTAGCCCATGCCAACATGTCCAATTGTTTCAAAACACTCCTAATAATGTCATCTTTCATGGACTGCTATCCATGAAGTATATCCCATTTCTCCTTAATTCTTTGGGCTGTCCAGCTGATCATTTTCTGTCAGCTCCAGACTTACTGCAACTGTGCTCCATCTCTTTCTTTCATTGAAGTTTTTCCATAATTTCCTCAGCCTGGGTCTCAGTGGTATGAACCTAGTATCACTCTCTTTCTCCATGTTTTTTTCTCTCTCTGTGGCTTAGTTCATCTTAGTGTTCAAGTGTTATCTTGATTGTTGTCAACATTTGCTGTATTGGACTAGAAGATTGATGATAGTCTGGAGTATGAATAAGGTTGGGAGTTGAGGAAACCAAAGTTCTGTTACATAAGCAGAAGCTACACATTCATCATCTCTCTGTATCAAACAACTTGCACTTTGTTGGAAATACATTGGAATTTCCTCATACAGAGCTATCTCCCAGTCTTGAGATATACTGTATTAGGTAACTTTTACTATTTCTAGATGGATGACCTTTAGGAGAAATAGGAGATGCAGTCTGAAAGTGCCAGTTTTCTCTTGAAAGTGTGGAAAAACAATTAAGACCTGACATGTGCAGGGAGCATTTCTACTTTTCAATAGAAGTATTTGCAAAGTATTTATTTAGGAGTAAGCACACAGAATATCTCAGATTGCCTTTTCAGGAGACAAGTCATCTTTCTCAACAGCATAACTCCTTCTCCTTCTCCTTCTCCTTCTCCTTCTCCTTCTCCTTCTCCTTCTCCTCCTCCTCCTCCTCCTCCTCCTCCT
>JANHFL010004205.1:370544-381863 GCA_032468155.1 Oxyrhabdium leporinum
GCAAGATTGAATAGATGAATTTGCACTTCCTCACCTTAAATTATATTACTGTGCTGCTGTCTATCATGCATAACAGAATGGATAGCAACATATGACTTCATAGGTATTTATAATATTTTAAAAAAGAAAATTGTATGACAAGCTGGATGTAAAATTTCAAATAATAAATAAATAATCACAGTACATCAATTGGATGAGCTATGGAAAAAAATAACAGAATTTACTTCAAGTTATAATTTTAAGAGAAAAGTATAAAATGTATTAAGAGATGATATATCACTCTGTCAACAAATACCAAAAGAGACAAATCATATAATAATATATGCTGTAAATGTCATAAAGAAGAAACGTGTTATCATATGTGTTGGTTATGGAGAAGAATCCCACAAAAGCATTGAAAAGAAATACATTAAAAATATTCAAGAAATAATACCGTTAAATTCCAGAAAATAAATGAAAAATATCACAATTTGTTAAGAGACATTCTAACAGCTGCAAGGACAAATTTGGCATGACAGTGGAAAACTTGCTGAGAACATATTACACAATAGGGCAAATTAAGACATTTGGCTTTTAAGATGATAAAAAAATAGCTTTCATAAAAAAAATAATCATAGACTGTTTTCTAGGCCAGCACTTTTACCACTACACCAAATAGCTACCAAATCTCACAGGAATGCCTCCAGACAATTTATAAGACTAAACGTTAATGTCCTTGTTTTTTATTGTGCGTTCTGCAAGGATATATGTTTTATAACTCACAATTTGATGAAGTACTTAGATAACTCTGGCTTACCTTATGTATAGTCCTATGAAACTAGAACAATTCAGTTCCTTGAGCCTGCTTATAAAATTTGTCATGGCTTCAGTGATGTGTTTTATTTCATTTATTTACTCTGTTAATCTACGAAAAGAATTATTTTCACTCAATGTAATAAATAATCAAGAATCTGTTAGCACCTTTTCCTACAAACAATAAAAATGCTACCGGATTCTTGATTTTTTTTGCCAATATAGGCTCCTCCAATGTGATAAAGAACTATACTTTCCTATCCCTTCCAATTTATTCTAGAAAATAAGTTTTCTTTTTCCATCCTAAGAACCTTGCTTTTTTCAATTTACTCTTCTATAAAACAATGAAATGGACTGCAATCAGGAAATTAGGGTTAGAGGCACCCAAGATGCAATATTCAATGCAAAAATAATGACAAGACCCATCTTATTTCCAAGTCCAGTTCTATAGAATGGCTGGATAGCAGCCTACTTAAAACTATAACTTTAGGACTCATGTTGATACCCATTCAGATTGACAATCTGTTTGAACACAAATGTTTAGAGAGTAAGACACTTACATTCGCTTCTGTTTTAATACTCTCAGGGCTTTCTGCTTTACCATATTCTAAAAAATATATACAAAGAGCAGATATTAAATTGAATAATGATTAACAGCTGAATAGACACATTTAATTAAACATTTAATTAATTGTACTTTAAAATTTATATACAAGCTTTTTGCTATAATGCCTAGGATCAATAAATATCAATAAGACATTCTTTGATAAGATTAGCAATAATACCAATAGCACTTATATACCACTTCACAGTGCTTTACAACCTCCTCTAAGCGGTTTCGAGAGTCAGCATATTGCCCCCAACAATCTGGGCCCTCATTTTACCAACCTCAGAAGGATGGAAGGCTGAGTCAACCTTGAGCTGGTGAGAATCGAACTGCCGACAGTCAGCAGAATTAGCCTGCAATACTGCATTGAAACCACTGTGCCACCAAGGCTCTTGACATAACCTGTTTTAAGTGGGGAACAAACGTCGGCTTGAGTATATCAAGTAGGTTATATATGGCCCCTGAGATAGTTAAAGAAGCCCAAGATCAGAATATTATTAGTAGGATATTCTTATATTAAGAGATAGGAATGAGTAAATAACTTTGAGGTCCTAATTAGCAGAAAAACTTATTAATGTTCTGCTTTGTTGTGTTACATGGTATATGCTTTGGTGATTATGTGCTGTTATGTGTTTTTTCTTTAGGAGTAAGATAACTGTTTCTTGTGTTGAAAAGAAACTGAAATCACATTGTTCTCATTGATATTATAGAAGGCCTATATATGATCATGCTCAGTTCTTTGGTAGAAGCTCAGTATATTCTATCTAATATATCTAAGCACATAGTAGCCGTTCTAGTCATAAGTAGTAGCTTTATCTAAGTCATTCAAGAGTTTCCAGAATTGATTACAATAACATAATATGATAATAATATCATAATTTTGTATCTGAGAATGAGAATTAATAACTTCCAGAGAAAGGTCAAATGCCTTCAAACACTGAGGAAAGCACGGAAAGTTAAGGGAATCAAATTACCTCATACTGTAAAGAGAGTGTTTTTGTAATCTGCAGAAACATTGACAAAGCATAGGGGTAGGTTAGTAACTTCATGCTGCCCTTATTTCAGCACACTAATATTAGTGCTATGCTAGGTGAAAGGAACCACCATTGAAGTGACACAAAATGGAGGTAGCAGAACTATCTTGGATAGACTGCTCTTTGGATAGTATACACTTGTATAAACTGTGACTTTCCAAGCCAATGTAATTCTATGAATCATAAACCCTGGCCTCCTACGAGTTACTTGACAACACTGGGGATTGAACCAAAACAGAAAGTCCTTCTTGAGCTGTCATCAAGAGCTATTAGAGTTAATTTAGTTTGTGTGCACATAACATTAAAAATGACAATGACACCATGATGTCTAATTCTTTGACTGTGTCTAATTCTGAGCCATGAATATTTGTACAGACCAAAAAATCCAATAAATAATGGATGAAAAGAACATTAAAATATGATTGTATCTCACTCAAAAATGATGATGATGATGTTATCCATTCAGTTGAATCTGATTCATGGCAATTCTATGGGCCAGGTCTCTCCATATCTTCTGATCTTGAACTATTTCTTTGAGTTTTCATATGCTCTGGCTGGTGTCAGCTTTGATAGTGTCCAGCCTCAAAGAATAGTTTTGATCCATCTGATCTATCTTCAAATGAAGGGAACTAAACTAAATATTTGGAAGTTGGAGAAAATTGTAGACTAGGATTAGAACTATACAGACTGAGGTTCAGATTCCTGCATCCCTTCCTCCTTAATGTTAATTGGATAACCTTGTGTCTGAATGGGAATGAAATAAATGGATTGTGTTAAAAAAATGATGCAAAAGTATTAACATAACCATTCCTTGCTTGTCATCCATTAAGCTTACTAATAAAATATACTTTTCTATCCAGCTGATTGTTGTGGGGGTATTTTTTGTGTTATATGACTACTTCCTCAAATTTCTCTGCCATCGCTGACAGTTTTATTAGGTTTTTCAGTTGTGGATGGGTTGTCTTTTAATTTAGGCTACTATCTTTGTGCTGCAAAACTCCTAGTTGGCAGTCAAAAGATATAAAACCTCTTGGCTGCCATCTAGTGGGCATCCAGATAGTTATAATCTGCAAATGGTACCTTGCTTTTTGCCTCACCTTTAGCAATAATCAAGTTTATTACAGTCAAAGACCAGAGACCAGAATAAATAAAAACACTCAATGAATATACAGTTAAAAATTCTAGAATAAAAATAAATAAATAACAGATAAAATCTATATTAAAATCACAATTTGGCATCCAGGCTGTCAGTTACACATTAGCATTAACAAACAGAAGCAAGGTGAACCTTTCCCAGCGACCATTTGAACAAATATTTTTCTATACAGGTTGTCCTCAACCTACAACCACAATTAAACCCAAACGTTCTGTTGTTAAGTGAGTTAGTTGTTCAGTGAGGTGTGCTCCACTTTATGACCTTTCTTGCCACAGTTGTTAATTGAATTGTCACTGAATGAATTCTTGTAAGTTGAGGGTTACTTGTATTCAGTGGTGGGATTCAGCTGGATCAGGCCGGTTTGAGCGAACTGGTAGGAAAAAATCTGGCTTACCCCACCCTGCCCCGCCATTACTTATTGGCCTTGCACGCCCTGGCAGGTGCTTTAGAGTCACACCGCGGCATAGCTGCAGCTGCTCTTTGGCTCCCTTGCCTCAACCAGGCGGCCATGCTTGCTTGCTTGCCTTTGCCTGAACGCCCACCTTGGGCTGCTCCCAACTGCTCCAGCAGCAGAACAGGTAAGCCCAGCTGGGTGCCCCCTCAGGGAAGTGGGGCTGGGAAGGGTGGTCGACCTGCACCCGCCCAGCTGCTGGCTGTGGCCTTGCCCTGTTGCTCCCTCTGAGTTTCTCTCTGCCCCGAGAGAGAAGTTTAAGTGTGCTGTGTGAGGCACTGCAAGAGCAGTGAGAAGCCATGCAGGCGGCGAAAGCAGCGGATTCACAGCTGGAAAGTTCGAATTCACAGCTGGAACTTACAATGAATTCCTTGACTAATTTACTTTCTTGAGAAAATTTTGTTCAGCGACAATGACAGGCTGAATTATTAGCCTCTGACAAGTTGTTTAATAGATAGACACTATTTTAGTAAGTGTCTGATGTAATACAAACATGGAAATAAAATTGGCATAAAAGCCACTTCTTTAATACATCTTGATTTCATGAAGACTCTCTCAAACTGACCTTGAATCCTGAGGACAATATGGGAAATCCATGTTGTTTTCTTAACAACAGAATAAAAGGGTTTTATCATTGTTTAAAAAAAAAAACTTGGAGCAGAAAGTGCTAGCTACAATCATTCATGTTATTGTTATCTCACAAGTGGTCTACTGTGATATGTTGTACATGGGACTGTGTAGAAGACCACCTGAAAACTACAACTAAATGTAGAATCTAGCAAAATAGTATCTCTCTCTCTGTGTACACATATATTACATCATCTGTTAAGCTCTCAGAACATAGGATGTAGATGTTATTCTATGTCATGGCCTCACATATGGGTTTTACATCACTTCTATCCAACCCAAGGGAAATTTCTCACTTTGTATACAATATAGATCCTGGGTGGTGTTTTCAGTCACACTGACCACTAGGAGACATCAGACAAATACGGAGTAGAGTCCCATATATTCACTGGAACAACCTGGTATTGTCATATAGTTTCCCACTGGAGTTGCATTGATCAGTACTTTGAATCTGGGACTAATTCAAGATTCTGGTGATCATCTTTATAAAACAGCCATTCCAGAAAGTATCTACCGACTCTTGGTAGGTGTCTCTTGGATGAAGATATTGACATTATGGTATTCCAGTATTTGAGGGGCTGCCACAAAAAAGAGGGGGCCAACTTATTTTCCAAAGCACCAGAAGACAAGAAACGATGGATGGAAACTAATCAAGGAGAGAAGCAACCTGGAATTAAGGGAAAAGGTCCTAACGGTGAGGATAATTAACCAATGGAACAGCTTCAGAAGTTGTGGGTGCTCCACAACTGGAGGTTTTTAAGAAGAGATTGGACAGCCACCTGTCTGAAATGGTATAGGGTCTCATGCTAGAGCAGGAGGCTGAACAAGAAGATCTCCAAGGTCCCTTCCAGCTCTACTCTGATTGATTGAGAGTACTTCCTAAGTCTCCTCACCCCTTGTAAAAGGCAACCAAAAGGGACCTAGAGGCAAGCCTCCCCTGCAGAGGCTCCTGTCCTGTAGGATGCCCTCACGGCCAATATAAGAACCACAATCACAGTCTTAGCTTTCAAGAAGATTTTAAAAATATGGGGTTTTAGATATGAGTTTGGGATCTGAGGCAAGATGTACCTGACTGAAGATGAATATGGTAGTGATGTAGAAGCACTTGCAATGAATAAGTAAACAAAGTAGCTTCCCAGGATGGTATGTATTCCATGGAATTTCATGGCTGTCCTCCATCTGAGCCTAATTAGGCCCAACACTAAGTTGCTTTTTCAAGTTCAAGTTCAAGTTCTAGCCACCTTTTTTTTTTTCAGCGAGAGGCCTGCATTTTCCACTTTGGAACATAGCAATAAGATAGTGATTTGTCTGATTTGAAAAATTGTCAAAGAATAGTCCTCTCTTTCAAGGCATCCTCTGTTTGAAATCTTCCATATGGCTTGAGCTGGTTTAAAAATAACTGCAGAAAGAAAAACAATAGCATTGCATGGCCCATCAGCAGTAACATGTGCACAGCAGACTGAACAGACACCCAGGTCATCTAGCCATAAAAGGACTGGAGGCAATGTATTTGTTCTAAGAAAATATACTATTTCTAAGGAAATATAATAGCAATAGCACTTAGACTTATACACCACCCCATAGTGCTTTATATCACTCTCTGAGTGGTTTACAGTGTCAGCATATTTCCCCCAACAATCTGGGTCCTTGTTTTACCAACCTCGGAAGGATGGAAGGCTGAGTCAACCTTGAGCCCATCAGGATCGAACTCCAGACTATGGGCAGAGTTAGCCTGCAATACTGCATTCTAAACCACTGTGCCACCACTTAATGCTAATGTTATGCAACCTCACCTTTTGGTGTCACTTCCTCTTTGTAGTTTACAAGCGGTTCACAAAGAAACACTCTCTTCACGAAACCTGTCAAGTGTACAATGTGGCCTGGCAGGTATTGGGATCCAGGTTCTGCAAAAATAGAAGAAACCCTGAATACCCATCATTATCATGCAAGGTGATGGTGGCCTTATCTGTGTTGAACTGGTTGCTCCCATAGCTAGTGTTCTATTCCACTAAATATATGCAGGGTGGAATCAATTAAAGTAGAAATGTATATCTCTCCAGTGCAGCGTGCAGCATCAGTGAATATATATTTTGGGGAAGTGGAATCATTTGAGCTTTATTTCAAATGGCCACCATGAGCTACTAATGGTCCATTATCAAAAATAGATTGGGGAATAATTCTCGAGTACCTGGCAGGACACAATACACAGGTGACTGTCTGGGTCTGGTGTAGGGCATGTTATGCTCCTTAGATTATTAACCTGAACTCCCTATTTGCATGTAGTGTTAATTTAAGGCCAAGATTTATACATCTTACTTTATTTCCATTTTGCCCTGAAGTGTTTCACAGTAAATCCTTCAGGTAAATTTAGCACCAAATCTTGCAATGCTGTCAATCTGGAGCTGCTATCTATAAACTAGAGCTCTTGCATGTCCTGCTGACACTGATTTTTAAAGTGTCCTCCTCTGTATTCCCACCACCACCACGAAAAAGGAGCAGAAAAGTCTTTAAGGCATTCTTTTTGTGAATGCCTTAAAAAAAATGAAGGATCCAGATTTGCATGGGATAGTGAAACGGGGAACAAGGTTGAGGCAATTGCAGGAAGTCTCTCTCTCTCTCTGACACCGATAGGCTTCTGAGAAGACTTCATACAGCAGGAAACTCAACAACCTAAAAGAGGCCCTGATTTCCACTAATGTGGTTCAGAGCTGTAAAAACATCCCTGCTATGGTCAAGAGCTGATTGGGACCTTCAAAAATGTACTCTTAACACATAGAAAGCTCGAAGCTAAAGAAAGTCCACCTAGCCTGAAACATGATGTTATCATTCTTATGCAGCTACCTCTAAAAATAGAAGGATCACTTCTCTTCCTCAACACATCTAATAATAAAACATTTTATTGCACCACAAGTTTCTGTTTGCAGAAGAGGAGAAACATGCAACTTAACAATGTCATGCATTGCATTACTAGATGTTATCAAGGGAAAGAGACTTTGACCAAGTTTAGTCCATCTCTCTGGTCCATTCTTTGTAGACAGTCCGAGAAACCAATATTTGGAAATTGGCACATGAAATGAAAGACTTGAAAAGTTGAAAAGCAAATAAGTGAGGTATCAAACTCAGCACTGGCATCCTCCAGAGATGTAGAATCTCATTATCTACATATATCAACTGACACTTTGATTAAATCAAATTGGTACGGTGAACCAGTTTGAGGGCAGCTAAGCAATTCTACTCATCTTGCATGTTCTAGCAGTACTGAATTAAACCACAGAACAAGTTGTTGTGTTCCTTGGAAGATTCAGGCAACCTATTTGTTTTACAAGACCAAGACAACATTTTGCTAGAGGTCTCTTCAAAGGCTGTCAGGGGTATACAAGAAACTGTCACCATGGCAGAGATTTTTTTTAAAAAAACAAAGTGTTCTAAGCAGTGAAAGCTGGGAAGGAAATAGCACTTTGAGGGTCAAAGATTCATGGTGTTTCCACATTTAGCCTCAGTGCAGATCAACAAGAGGAAGCCTGAAATCAAGCTCAAGCAGGTGCTTCCTACTCATCTAATTGATTCTTTTGTTTATTGCCTGGACTGCGTCAACGATAATGTTCTGTTGAATTTCATGTCTCTTTCCCTAGAGGAGTTTTTTTTGGAAGAAGATCTACAGCAATTTAGTTTAGAGGATCAGGAACAAAAAACTACTTCTGGAGACCTTCTGTAGGACAGAAATGTCTTTTCCCTTATGGGAGATGTAATGATATTAAACCACTGGATGAATCACTTGCATTGGTGGCAGAGGATATTCCTTGGCCAAGGAAACCAATTATTTGTGGGAAATATTTATTTCAGATGGACATTCCTTGGCAAAGGAAGGTCCATCTGAAAGAAAATAGTTCCCACAAATGGAACGGGACAACTGGCTGCAGCCAATTCATCACAATTGGTTACTTAAGCAGTAGGGCCTACAAAGCAGCAACCCCAAGGACAAGAATAGGTTGGCAAGCTAAACTAGATGACAAAAATGGAGGTGTCTGGGTCAAGAGAGGCTTGGTAAAACTTACTTTTGGAAAGATAACATTAAAGAGACCCTTCATGGGTGAGGACAGGACTCTTAATTTCTTTCTTTCTAGATTCTGCTAATAATTTGGGGAGGAGGGATGGGGTCTTTGGTTACAGCAATTACAGATAGAAGGAAATATGACACAAGGCAGTTGCATACCAGGTAAAAGGAAAAGAAGTTAGATAATATTTGCTTCTGTCCTCAAACTGTAAGTGATTTTGTTAAAAAATTAGGCTGGTGAACACTGTAATAAGTTCTCCCCCAGCCATGATGGATGAGAAGACTGACCTTGTATATGTAGTTTTGGCTTTGGGACTGGAGTGCCTCAGCTCAGGATAGCACAGAACAGATCAAAGGGTTGGGGAGAGGAAGTTGCAGCAGTCTAAACGAATCATTTCTCTGTCTACAGACTTCCTGTCCATTTCAGTGTCAACCTCAAATGCTTGTCTCTTCTGATGGACATTTGAGATAAGTGAAGATTCTCTGGTCACCACACATCTCTTTTCTCTTCCTTTTTCTCTCTCACACACACATCCTGATCTCTCTGTGACATGCATTTTTTCAAATGGCTTGGGGCTTCCTGACTTTTGGCCCAGCAAGAGATCAGGTAGAAGAATTGGCAGCTCCTGTCACATATTATCTGGACACTTTAAGGACACACATCGATTGTATTCATCATGGCTGTTGATTTGACAGTTCTATTTGTAGAGGTAACCAAGGGACTATCAGATCTGTTGGATGACCTTCAAGTTTTAAAATGTGTGGATATAGACAAGGTACTTGGTAGAGTTCAGCAGACTACCTGTTTCTTCCATCTTTGACTTTCATGGCTTATTATGTCTAGTAGGAAGGAAGTTTTCTGCTCATCCAAGAGGTTAGAAGTTCCTCCTTATAAGAAACAGTTCCAGTCTCATCCAGTTGCTTAGTAAGCAATTTTTGACAGACTGCTATGCTGCTGTGGATTAGTTGGTTAACCCTTCTTCAGAGATAGAAAAAGAGGATTGGGAGGTATCTATTATTGAACTAAGAAGGGAAAAAATAGTCTAAACTCAGTGCTGAAGGAAGAAATTAGAAATTTGATCCTGGTAAGAACAGGGGCAGTAATGGGCAAAATGAGTGCAGACTTTTATTTAAACAGAGAGGCAAGTATAATTAGTTTTTTTTTTAAAAGTTATTTACCTGAGACCCAACTGGAACAAAGGAATGGCTGAAAAACATAATATATAAAAATATATTATACTTTCTAGCTTGCTAGAAATAAAACTGTGAATTCCGATCTTTGATTATTTGGACTGCTCTTTAGACTGTGGTTTTAAACTTCAAATTTTAATTACTGTTTGCCCTGTTTTCTGAATTATTTCACCCATGTCTCCCTCTGATTTTGCCTTTACCTCTCATTTCTACTTGCTCTGCTGATAATGCTTCTCAGCTTTTCTAAATTATCTATATATGGCTTCCCTCAAATTTTGCTAATTGAGCAGGGGGGGTTAGCCTTGGGCATGGCGTATATCCTGAGTAGCATGGATAAAGAACTGTGAGTATCTGGATACTCTGTTTCACAGATAAACCATAACTGTACATTCAGTCCATCAGAGTAAAATAAAGAAAAGAAGCAAGCTGGTAGATAGATAGAAACTACTGTACTTATTAAGATTGATCAAAGAAAGAGGAAGTGGTTGAACTTTAAAGTGTATTGCTTGGGTAAATTTGTATTTTGCTCAAGGTACAGGCTCTGTCAATTGCACATTTTTGTTACTGAACTGAAGTCAATGTACTGCGTGTATATATCAGAGAAGGCCTCCTTTATTAGCAACCCAGACAAGTGATAAAAACAGCTTTACTGAGTTCACAGTTTCAGCTGAGAGGTGGGCAGGGAGTCACAGGTTCTGCAGGTCAGGTTTAGTCTATCCAGCAATATGTAAATTCCAGTTCTTATTGCTAATAGCATTGTAAGGGTTATCAGTCTTGGGCTGCAGAATTCCAGATTTATCACCAGATGGCAGCAGAGACTTGGGATTTTATGCATCTCTTTGCAGCCATCTAGCAGTCATCCAGATTTTTGCAGGGCAGATCTGATAGTCCCTTTAAATAAAGTTACTTTGAATCACAAAATTGGAAGGTACAATACAGATCATACAGTCCAAATTCCTGCTCAGGATTCACTGGAGCATCTCTGAAAAATGACCATCCAGCCTCTGTCTGAACCCCTCTAGAAAAGAAGGACTTGTCACATTGTGTGGCATCCTGTTCTATGGCTGATGGTTCATATAGTTGGTTGTTTCCTCCTGATATCCAGCCAGAACCTCCTTCCTTGTAGTTTTAAATTATTGTTCTAGTCCTCCCTTCTGAAGCAATAGAGTAATTGTGTAATAGTAATTGCCAGATGGAATCCTAGTGGACAATCACTTAAATATGAGCCAGCAGTGTTCTGCAGCTGCCAAAAGACCCAACACAGTCCTAGCCTGCATTAATAGAGGGATAGAATCAAGATCAGGTGAATTGTTAATATCACTTTAAAATGCCTTAGTAAGGCCACACTTGGAATACTGCATCCAGTTTTGGTCGCCATGATGTAAAAAAGATGTTGAGACTCTAGAA
>JANHFL010004205.1:381963-393070 GCA_032468155.1 Oxyrhabdium leporinum
GCCGCATTCTGCACCAGTTGAAGTTTCCGGATGCTCCTGTTAGGGAGCCCCATGTAGAGGGCGTTACAGTAGTACATCATCATCATCATCATCATCATCCTGTAATGAAACTGATTTTGAAAACTAGTAGGAAAACTTGATGTTTCAAAAGACTTGGAGACTTTTCACCACAGGGCCTTGTGATACAACATCATTACAATGTCCATTTTCCCTCTTCACACTATATCATTGCAAAACTAGCAAGATACTTACCATTTGAGGGTATCACCTAACACTGTGCTCAAATTGTAAATATGATCTGGGGGTGGGACATATTTATTTGATGGCTTTTAAAACAATTCAATTAACATGATAATATCAAAAAGCACCTTGCTATAGAAATAGGTGCATCAGTTATATGCCTTTCACAATGTTTAAGACAATATTAAATCTTTAATATACTTGGACCCCTTGGATTTTCCTCATCTCCACATATCACCATTATAATTGAAATAGCAAGTATGTTTTATACAACTTATGGATGGGAAAAAGGCATCCATATTGGATCTGAATTAATTATCACTTTTTCCTTACGTTACCTGGCAGATAATTCTAAATCTTTATTAATTACTTCCTTAACTCCTTCATTATCCAACAAGTTTTTGGCATGCAGCCATCAGTCACCAACTGTTCATTTTGAAATATGCAAAATCTTATGCTTATATCATTGAGCCAATAATTGTTCCTTGCAGTTATTTTATTTCAGTGAATTGAAGCTCTCAAATTCACCCTTGGTTTTAAAATCGCAGAAACTAACAATGCAGGACAAGAGAAAATATACATATTAGGCAAACTCATTGACTTACAGTATATCCATATTAGGCAAGCAACTTAACTATAGGATCACTTTTCTCCTGACCATTCAGTAAGATCTGGAGAGGTTAGGTCAACCTCTTCAGATCTTATTGAATTGACACACCCTAGGTCCCAATTGTAAAGCACTGTTATTGTGCAACCTATGAAATGTACCTTCTCTGCAATTGTATCTGTTTTGGGGAAGAGAGTTTTTCCCTATTCATGTGGCCAACTCCGTTGGATATTCATAAAGCTGTAAAAACCTTGGTGTCTCAGCAGACCCTGGAATTGGATCAAGATATTTAATGCCTGATGCTATTTGATTGGTAGGGAGAGTTCTGTAGTAGGAATTAGCAGCATAATGGCCATTGTCTTCAGCCAAAGCTGTCCAGCATCCTGTTTCTCCTGATGACCATTCAGATCCTTATGGAACATCTCCACCTGGTTTTATTCATTGGTGTTCTGTGTTGAAAAGCAAGTTCCTCTAATTCTGGATCATAAAGCACTTACGGGGGAAGTAAGAGCTGATTGATATATCTTCTAAAACTTGATTAATTTTTAATCACTTCTGACTGAAGGAGAAGGGAAGAGGGAAAGGAACTGAGATAATTAAAAAAACCTGTGGGAACAAAAATAGGCAGGATAAAGCACATACATCTGTGTTTATGATGATTGGCTAGCTGATCTCACCAATGTAAGCTGTTCACACTATATCAGTGACAGGCCCAAGTGCTTGCCTGCTGAAGCAACTTCTGCTTCCATTACCACCTCTGGCCAACTTTTGATAAAAGGCAGCACGTGGATTTCTGTACTGCATTGTCACATTTTCTTAGTAAGAAACTACCGGCACTAGCCCAGTCTTCTCTGTCTGGACAAGAAAACACTATTTGCTATATCCTAGCAGATTAAGAGGTTATGGTTATGACATAGGACTGGTTGGGGATGTATGTATATATGTATGTATCTTATTTAAGGGGCAATCGATCTTATATAGAGTAAGTCTGGGTGGTTCACAGCATAACAATAACACATAGAAACAAACAATACTAATGACCAATCTACAAAACTCCAAATCAGGGTGATCCCAAAACAACACTCCCTGATAAATTGATTTAATTATGGCGTACCCAGCACCTGGGGAAAGAGCCAGCTCTTCATGGCTTTTTGGAAGTTCCAAATGATGGGGAGAAGCTGAATCTTGGGATGAGCCTCCTATATCCTTTCAGGTTACAAAATTTAAGGGAGGGGATCTGGATTGCACCTACCCTATTGGATCTGGTGGAATAGGCGGATACCCTAATATGATCAAACCATGTGATGCCTTCACACTTGCCTGTGAAGTGGCATTCTGGACCAGTTGCAATTTCCAGGTGTCTTTTAGGACAGCACAATGTAGAGTGTATTATAGTAATTCAACTAGGAAGTAACCAAGATGTGAGTGATTGACTCATGCTTGACACATAAGTGAAATATTCAGTGCAACTGTTTTGTAGGGATCTTAGACATCTCCATATACAGTAGAGCACATAATTCAAATGTTCCCTCTTCCTTCAAACTAATCACCAATTTTGGATGCAACTGGAAATAAATACTTTCTGTTAAATCCCAGATATGGGTATCATCATCATCTGAACAGAATTAAAACCATATTGAAAAATATAATACAGTTTAAAGTAAACATTATAATATGGTAGGGATACAGAGCCTTATATTTACCCAGGAAGGTTATTTATTTATTGTCCATTGCTGCCTTTTTTTTTTTATTCTAGCAGATTTCTAGAGATATGTATGTCTTTATGTATCTATAATTATGTATTATGTGTTTCGTGTATATAAACTTGTTACAGCGCTGTCAGCCAAAAGGTTGATAATAAACCCCGATGTTCACTATTGCCTGCTTGAGTATTTGATCTTTTTCCATGGAGATGCTGGGGCTTAAAATGGAACCTCTAGCACACGAATCATGTGACGTAGCACCATGTTTTGGGTTCAAAGGGCTTCTGCCTCAAACCAGAAACACTACGGTCAAACTGCTGAGAAAGCAGTTTTCCAATAACAAAAACCTTGGCAGTGGGGAACCCGGATGAGCTCCCCATTATCAGATTACAACTTGGAGCTTGTAAGTACAGGCAGTCTTGGTTTATTTTTGCACTCATGTCTTTATTTCGGTGGAGAGAAAGATGCTATTTCAAGACAACAAGTGCTGCTTTAGAAAGAGCAAAAGCTTGCGGGGTGTTCTATTCTGGGCTGCTACCTCCCCTCATTGTGGCATGCTGGTAGTAAACAGAAGAGCCCAAAGGCAGAATTGACAACATAGGAGTTTGGAGGGCAATGGAAGTGTCCTTCAAACACGAGGAAATAGTAGCAATTCATCATCTCTTATTTTTGTGAAGTGGATGATGGGATAAATGTTTTAATGGAATGATTTGCCTCCAAATGTTGTGGATGTTCTAACACTGGAAGATTTTAAGAAGAAGCCGGATGGGTTTCCTGCCTGAACAGGGGGTTGGACTAGAAGACCTCCAAGGTCCCTTCCAATTATGTTATTCTGTTAAGTATAGACCTAGGAGAATGGGCTGGGATGTGGCACAGTTATTGGGTTCAGCTACTGACCAGGAGACACCAGCTAGTGGTACTTTGTAAACTCTAAGCCTACAAATACATTCTTAGGATCTTGAAGTCTGAACAGGTCCAACAAGAGTCAAAACATTCAGGATCAATGGTGAGTGTACTTTAAACTGGATTCAGAAGAATCGGGAGATGGAAAACTGGCCATTTGGGTGAGCCCAGAGCATAGAGCCATTGGTTTTCCGCTCTTCTTTAATCCATTTGAGAAGTTTTGGGATCTGTCACCATATTGCTTTTGCTTGTTAGCTGTAAGAGTCTAACTCTAACTCTTTGGCTAATCTTATTGCTAGGATGCCATATTGATTTTCCTTCCAGTAATGGAAAACTACCTAGTTCTTCTTGAAGAACTAATCTGTTTAGGAATGCTGAATACATATTAGCAGGAGTGTATAAACTTTCTCTTAAAAGTTGTGTAAGAGAAGCGCACAGCCAGAGTTGCAGGGGGGGGTATTTCTTTTTTCTTTTTGGCCCAAGTGACAGCAGAGGGAGAGAAAGAAAGGGGTTTTGTTTTTGTTTTTTTTATCATAAACCTGGTTCTGTCCTCCTATTATACCCACATGGAACTCAGCACTGGAGAACAGATGGGCAGTAATATATATTTTTCCAGCTTGAAAACACCTATCATTGTTTCTGATTAAAACAATCCAACTCTCAGTTTGGTAGAGTCTTGACCACATACTGTACTAAACATATATTCTTAGCTCTTCACTTAGTCTCCTACTTTCAGAACTCAAACCCATTATTTCCCAAAGCTCATTTAAACACCTTCAGTGAGCAACATAAAATTACCTCCCCTGTGTTTTTCGAAATAGATCCTAGGTTTCTTTGTGTGTGTGTGTTTGTGTGTGTGTGTGTGTTTTCAAACAATTCTCGAGTTGCCAACTACCAGGGCTATTACTGATAGTTTGTGTGTCATTTTTTTTTTTTGTTAATGTTTTTGGAATAGTGACCTTACAAGAGGTTGAATAAGCAAGAGCGTTTACAAAAAGATGTAGTCATCATGACTATAAAGCAGAAATGCCTTAACAAAATAATGAAGACATCCACTAACAGCAAATGAAATGCGACCTCTGGCTAGAACTTGATAGGGGCCCAATTGGAGAACTTTAAAAAATTGGATCAGCCTGAATAGGCACCGAGTAAACATAAGAAGTGCAACATGGTATTATTAAGCATAATGCACATTTAATGCATAATTTTATTGCAGCCAATTTCATGCTCCTGCCTCAAATGAGTCTGGCCCTCCTTTTGCTGGAGCAGTCCATACCATCAGCACCTCTTAAAAAGAATTGCAAGCCAGGAAGCTATCACTGGCCCAATCTTTTCCTCATTCCATACTTTCTGCTTCATAAATTTCCCCAGCTCTCGGAGCTGGTAGTGAGATCTCATCCTTGTCCAACATTCAGTTTGTAAAATGCTAAACTCTTTTGGCAAGGTTTTCTTTGATGGGGATGCTAGAACATTACCATTTTATGCTGGTACTAATGAGTCGGCAGACCTTTGGAACTGCAAAGCACGCATCATCAAAACCTCAGGCTGGCAAGATGGCTCCTGCAGTCAATTACATCTCGATTGTTTTGCAAATACAGTAAACTGAACACACACACACACACACACAAGTCTATACTCCCTTCCACAAGACAGCGTGCCTGTATTCTTACCTTCTAACATAATTCTGAAATAAAGCGGACACATTTCTTCAGCTTACGGCTACAACTGTAAGGACCTGCCCCAGCTGGTCCCTCAGGAAAGGAAAACTCTTGACTCCATTGAGTTGAATCAAAAGAACTTTTACTGAGAGGAAGTGGTTGCAGTAAAGTCAGGCAGAATCTGAAGGTCCCATGTAAAGCACAAAGCAATTCTTCCACTCCTGCTCCCGCTCCCGCTCCTGCTTCCGTTTCTGCTTCCGCTTCCCCAAACCCAACCACCCTGACGAATCCACCAGCAGCCAATGTGATGCCACAAGGATGTTTTGAGAACCCTGAGGTGCTAGGCAGATAACAGGTCACTCTCAGGCATGAGTTAGTTAGTTAGTTTATTCGATTTATATACCGCCCCTATTCCGCAGACTCGGGGCGGTTCACAGCAAATATAAAAACATAAATATATAAAATGAGGGCCTTAGAACCAGGCTAGAACCATCTGGGAGGGAGTCCACTCCATCTCTGAAGACAACCCCCCCTCCCTAATTCCCAAGTGGTTACAGCAAAAGCAAAAACATGCGAAAAATTCCAGCCGGTCTTTCTCCCTTCCCTCCAACAGAATGACAGGACATGATGGTGGACCTGACAACAACGGAGAACAAAATTTCTGTTGCTAAGTGAAACATGTTACATGAATTTTGCTCCATTTTATGACCATTCTTGCCACAATTGTTAAGTGAACCACTGCAGTTGTTAATTTAGTAACACAATTGTTAAACGAATCTAGTTTCTCCATTGAGTTTGCTTATTAGAAGGTCACAAAAAGTAAGCACGTGACCCTCGGACACTGTAACCATCATAAATATGAAGGTGTTGCTAAGCCTATAAATTTTGATCATGTGACCACAGAGATGCTGCAACGATTGTAAGTGTGAAAAATGGTCATACTGTAAGTCCCCTTTTCAGCACTGCTGTAATTTTGAACAGACAGTAAATGAAATTGTCTGGCAAAGATGCATCAGGTGGTAATCATTTCACCTGCTCTGAAAATCCAGTTGTGATAGCTGAAACAATGAGTTAGCCCATCAATCAATACAGTGCTCCCATTCTTTCATACTTTCTCTCCTTCTCTTACACACACAGGCTTGCACATACACACTTCCAGCAACTATGTCAGAGGTTTGACTTGCTTTTTCTCCACGGGGCTGCCCTTGAAGACCAACCAGCAGCTTCAACTGATCCAAAATGTGGTAGCGTGGGAAGCGATGACTATGGCTCGGTAGGCGCATGGAACACCTCTCCTTCAAGAATTCCAGAGGTGCTTTTTCAAGAGGCAACTGGACTTCTTTTGTTTTTTCCTTGAAGACGTTTCGCTTCTCTTTCAACAAGCTTCTTCAGCTGAGAAGCAGAACGTCTTCAGTTGCCTCTTGAAAAAGCACCTTTGGAGCCACCATGACCCGGATGACTGAGAATTTCCATGGACATTCTGCTCCAAGAGTTGCACTGGTTCTTGTTGGCTTCCAGGTGTAATTATAGTGTGGGTCGCTACCTATAAAGCCCTATATGGCAGAGGGCCTCTGGAAAATTTACAAACAAAGAATAAAAACCATAACATGCAAAGGGCAACTTCTTGAAATGCATACTTCTTTCTCACTCTAAGATGCCACCCATTTTAGGAGGAGCCAGCATATAAATCAATAAATATCCAAATACAATATTAAAGGCCTGGATAATTAAAAATATTTTTGTCAGAGTTCACCAATAGGTAGAACCGTAACCAATTAGGTATGCTCATAAGAGCTCCAAAGCTCTTTATAAGTAAGCCTTTATTGAAGAAATATTAGAAAGCCATAATGAAAGATTTTGTTGCTTTTGGAGAAAAAGCCTATGTATAGAAACAATAGCCCAATCCTTTTGTAGCACTTCCTCATTTCCATCCTGTGTAACAGATTATTCTTTTGAATAGGAGTGCTGGCTTTCATTTGCCCCTTGTTGTTTTTTTCCCAGTGGTTAGTTGGGTTGTTTTTTTGTACTGGCTGCACAAGAACTAACTTTCACAATTTTAAGCACTGTCTTTAATAGTAAGAAGCAGGAGGTTTGCTCTCAACTCCACCTGCATTTTAGACCCCAACAAAAGTTTCACCTTGAGATTAAAAAAAAAAGCAGAATTTACTACTGATGTTAGAGATGTTCTCTCTGTTGGTGTGGACGGGAGACATCTTGCTGAGGACCTGAAAGAGCAAACTGGTTTGTAAGAAGAAGCTATCCCAAGATAAGAAACCCATCCAGGGAAACATGGACATAAGCCATGCAAGGCTTTGTATCCCAAAGTGAGCTGCATGTTAGATCGGGAAAGCAACCTGTCACTAGATAATGAAGCTGGAGGTTTAAAATGTTGAATCTCTCCTTAAAGAGTAGATCTTTCTGTGCTCACAAATCACACGTTGAGCTTTGTGGTGAGCGTTCTTTCTGTGTAATTTTTGTTTTCTAGTCTCGATTGTGCTTTTGAAAATGGACGACGCTTTGTTGATGCACCCTTTGTTTATTTTTATTTTTGTTTTTGTTTTTTAAAAACAATCTATTCATTTTGCCTAAGAAATATGGGACAGAACTGCGATGCCCTATTGTGCACTTATAATAAAAGGATGATGCCAGTAAATCGGCTTTCTGACGCCGGGAGAAGAAGCAGCAAAGACTTTTTGTTTTCTTCAGTCGATGGCTACCATTATTTCACCACGAAGCTTCGTGCTCAGATGCCAAACAGGCGTAAGTGTGTTGCACAAAGAACAAAATCCTTTAAAAAAAAATTCTAAATGAAGCTGAGGCAAAACAGTAAGCGTGAAGCCAGCGGTGGTGATTTAAGTGCATACATGCATCTTCAATAACGTTAGAGGCGCAAATTGCATTCCTAAACATAGGAGATGGCTTTGCACATTTAAGGAATTACAGATGATCAAAATGCACTCTTTGTGCTGTGTTTTCTTCTTCTTTCCCCTGCCAATCAGTTAACTGAAGGCTATATTTGATTCAAGGGGCATATTCACAAAATGTAAAAGTCATGCAATTTTTACTTAAAAGGAAGACATATGCTTCAATCGCCCTTTTCATTTCTTAAAAGAAAGAAAGGCTCGGAATGCTAACTGATCAGACTCCTTTAAAATAAGTCACAATTACACACCAGAGACAGAAGAAGGGGAGGGGGGGGGAAAACCACAGAGAAAGGCAAAGAAGGTATTTTAATGTGTTTTCAAGGAGCTGTAAACAGGAAGGAAATAGAAATGAAATATGCTGAAAGGTAGCTTGGCAATTGTAACGCTTCCATCTCAGGAAAACAGTGAGTGATTCAGAAGAATTAATGACAGAGCAGGAGAAAGTAGCTTTGAATCTGTTGGAAGATTCTGAATGATTCTTAGCAAGGTCAGCCGGATTTTCTGACTCCAAAACTATTTGAACAACAGCTGCAACAAAATGGCATTCTTACCACCATCAATGTTTCTTTGAAAGGAAGAAAACCAGTGGAGGTGATTAAGCAGACACTGATTCTTATTCAGTGGAATAGTGCTGAGTTCCTTTTGGTTTTGCTATTCAGAAACATAGTCTAGGTCAGGATCTTGACTGGAGTGCTTTATTCATAGCTCTCGAGAATGAAATTGGTGCTTAGTAGGAAGAAGACAAAGAATGCAATAAAATACCATCTGGGTACAAAGAACCAGGGTTACTCTATTTGCGCTGCAAACATCTGCATGACCACCAGATGGCGATCAAAAGCTACAGATTTCTGTGTATCTTTGCTACCACCTACTGGTGGTTCAGATTGTTGCAGCCCAGTTACAGTAACCTATAACGAACACATCTGAAGGAGAAATAGGTAATGACTGAAATGGCAAGTGTTTTTGGACAAGCAAGAGCAGCAATAAGGTCCAGTTGCTACTGAGCTAGATTCTCTCTCCCCCCTCCCCCCAATTATGACGAATCAATGGTGTTTCAACTCATCATGCTTCTGTACGTCCATATTTGTTACATGATGCCGGCTGGACTATCTCTGCAGAGATCATTTGGTCCTCCCCATGGTAATTTGCCTGATCTCCATTCAAGGTTTTATTTATTTTACAATCAATTTCACAACAGATTGTAAAAGAAAATTCCAATGCTTGTTTTCCTGTTTACGGAAATAGTTTGCACCTTCTCGCCTTGCATTCTACCACAAGTAAAAATGACACTACAAAGCTTTCTGGCTCAGAAGTCTGTATTTGTCCGTCTGGAAGATGCCAACACACTTGAGCATGAGACTGGAGGTTCCCCAATTTAAGTGACTATTAGTCAGGGATGGCAAAGGATTGGGAGAAGAAAATTATTGCTAAGGATCGTGTTTGAGGACTACCCATCTCCAGGGGTGGGCTTCAAAAGTTTTAGCAACAGGTTCGCTGCCCGGTTGCAGGGTGGGCATGGCCATGGTGGATGTGGCCTAGTCGGCCTCCTGCACCATGGCGGGTGGGGGGCATTTTCAGCTTCCACGGGCTCCTCAAGCCTCCGGGAGGGTGAAAACAGCCTCCCCGGGCTCCAGAGGTTCTCTGGAGGCTGAAAATGGACCCGTTTCTGGACTTCCAGAACTTCTGGGAGTCCCATTTTTTGCCTTCCCTGGGCTCCGGAGGCTTTCCTCAAGCCTCCGGGAGGGCAAAATGGCCTCTCCAGGCTCCAGAGGGCCTCTGAAGACCGGAAACGGGCCAGTTTCTGGCCTTCCTGAGCCTCTGGGATGCCTGTTTTTCACCCTCCCCGAGTCTCCGTGGAGGCCCTGTACTTACCTGGGATCCAAAATGGGCCGCATGGGGACTCCTGGGAGGGGTGGGATGGGCAGGGCCAGCCAAGGGTGGGATTTACCAGTTCACTGAACCGGCTGTAAAATTAGCTACCGGTTAGCTACAGGTTCACTCGAAGCAGAGCGAACCGGTAGCGGCCCACCCAATTCTATTCGATTCAATTGGATTCTTCTTATAAGAAATCCCAAAATTAAAAGCCAGATTGGGAAGACAGTCAAAGCAACTTGAGAGAAAGAAAACGCCAAGAATTTTTGTACAGCTGCAAAATCAAAACAAAACAACAAAGCCTTCTTGTGATGTCCTTGAAGTTGAGTTCAACTTAAAAGAGATGTTCTTTTTAATTATATTATGTGATGCTGGATATAAACAATAATAATACGAGCAATAAATATATGACCTACCATGATATAGTGTCCTGTGGAAATACCCTTGAGATTCAGGGGGAAGAGTTGCAGCCAGGGCTGTGGCCAGATAGGAGAGATCTCAGCCCACAGAAGGAATGGAATGTGGAAAGCATCTCAGAAAGAACACTCCCTGGTTGTCTGGAAAGCAATGGCAAGAAACAGGGAGATGGGCTTTCAAACTTGCAAGATTCTATTATCGTAACCTTTCAATAAAGCTAGCATTGATACTCATGGTTTCTCACCTGGACTAGAATCATGGTGCTGGAAGGGACCTTGAGGGCCTTCTAGTCCAACCCCCTGTCCAAGACAGAAGACCTTATACCATCTTGGTCCAATGGTTGTCCAGTCTATTCTTCAAAACCTCCAGCAATGAAATGACCACAACTCTAGGAGGCAAGCTGTTCCATCGATTAATTGTTCTCACTGTCAGGAAATTTCTCCTTGGTTCCAGTTGGATCTCTCTTTAACAAGCTTCCAACTATTGCTTCTTGCCCTGTCCTCAGATGCTTTGGAGACTAAGTCAACCTTGACAGCCCCTCAAGTGCTGGAAAAGAGCTCTCATATCACCCCTTGTCTTCCTCTTTGCTAGACTAGACGTATCTAGTTCCCTTAACCATTCGTCATATGGTTTAGTCTCTGGGCCCCTTACCATATTTGTTGCTCTTTTCTGTTCTTTTTCTAGAGCCTCAACATTTTTTTAGACTACACATATCTATATCTATATCTATATCTATATCTATATCTATATCTATATCTATCTATCTATCTATCTATCTATCTA
>JANHFL010004205.1:405510-415893 GCA_032468155.1 Oxyrhabdium leporinum
GAAAATCCTTCATAAAAGTTATTGCATTACATTCTTGATTAAATTATTTTTCCATTGATATATAATTTTATGGTACTACTCCCCCAAAAAAGTGGTGTTGTTAGCCATCAAACCTCAAAAATACACTTTTCCCAAAAGGCTTCCACAATTTTGGCCACTACTGTATTCAACTACATAATCATACATTTGGCACGTATCAAATAGCTGAAATTATAGCTGTCCGTACCTAAATGCAAGACTTTTTATTACTCTGAGAAGCACAGGAACAAAATGTTCATTTCAGCCTCTCTTCTCCTCCTCATACGGGTACTTGCCTTTGCTACACAGTGCAGTTCCCCCCCGCCCCAAATTGTTTCTTGTCCATTAGAAATCAAAAACCCCAAAGTCATGAGAAACCTGAAGTACTGAGGTAACTCTTGGCACTATGTTTTTCTGAATGACTTTTTCTGCCATGAATGAAAAATAAAATAAAATACAGATCCACTTAATCATTTCACTTCAGGTAGTGAATTATATTATATATGGGGATCGCTTCCAGGTGGGAGGCCCAGGAAAATTGTCCCAATTGCTTCCTCTTTAAAATGGACCTGCCTAAACACTGGTAATACATCAACTATAAAATATAGCCCAAAGGACTGGTTTGGGAATAGATCCTCCTGGAGAATATCTATTTATGGGGTTGCTAAAAGTCAACACTAACTTGACTGCACATAATCAATCATAAACAGCACCGAGTATCTTAAATCCAATCCGGTAGTCAAATGTTCAAAAGGCAAGAAGCCTTTTCTTCAACTGTCTTCTTCTTCTTTCTGGGCATTGTGAACATTCAGAGAAGGTGATGTTCAAGATACCTCATTCCCCAGAATCTAGAGCAAGTGGTAAATAGGAAGGACATATCAGTTGCCTTGGTAGATCAAGGTCCTTCTAATTTAAATTCCGATTCCAATTTTCAGAACTTAGCAGGAAATTGACTGATATTGAATAGTCTAACCAAAAAGTAGTGGGAGTAGCTAAATCACAAACAGAAAAACCAAAGGATTGAAGCTTATAATTTTACCAAATCTAAATAGGGCTTGTTTCTATTCTACCCAAAACTTTACTAGAGGTATTTACAGAAGAAAATGAAAAAATAAAACTTAATATTTCTTACTTATTTTTCTCCATCATCTTCTGGCTGAGATTTTTCTTAAAGAAGCTTACCGCTCGATACTAATCAAGTAAGTGTCTTTAGTATGGCTGCCTTAGGCGATGTCACATTATAAACCCATATTGATTTTATCACAAGTTAACTGTCATGCAAACCTAAGAACTGCAGCTTTGTAAAATTGTGATCACAAGCCCCAACTCTTCCCATAAAAATGAAATTCAGAAAGTTATGGAATGGAATGGAATGGAATAGAATAGAATAGAATAGAATAGAATAGAATAGAATAGAATTTTGAAAATTCAGGAAAATAGCAATCTCTGAGATGAAGTAATAATTCAGATTTGCATAGGGCCAATGTGATTATAGGAATTTTAAGTTCCTAGGTTAATGAGGAATTGAATTTCTTAGGGTTACAGTGAGTTAATAAAAATGCCAGGATATATTGCAAAGGATGGGAGTTCATAACTCGAGCTGGGGTTCTGTGGGCAGATACTGAATGTCATGACAGGAGTGTTCCCAGAAGGGTTGAAAAAGTTGAGTTGGTGGCCACAACCTTGCAATCAAAACCCCACCTTTCTTTACAGCTCCAGTCACTAGTCGTTGCTGCCATCTTGTCTTTCTTAACATTCCTGAGGACATCCCTGATCAGACAGTACAGTTTTCAAACGTTCAGTCACTCTTAAGGAACACTTCACGTACAAAAGCGTTACAGGGATATTTGTTTTTGTATGTTAAGTTCTCAATTATACTTCAATCATATAAGAAGTGAGTCAGCCTCGGATTTATTATTATTCTATGTAAGCTGAGAGTTCACCAAATATTTTTTTTCAGCAGTTGGACACACTTCAAGATCAGTTTAGTCACAGAAGTTCTACCAGAGAAGATACTGTATAAAAAAATGAGCAGATTCATACAGGGATGGGAAGCTTCTAATCATACCAATACTTAAACATTTCTGTGGGCAACACAGAATCATTCCAGTAAGCAGAATGAAAAAAAACCCAAAAACCTAAAACACAAAACCTGGCTTTGATTCATTCCCAACAAAGCTTGAGGCAGATGCTCAATTTTAAAGGACTGTGTACAGCATCCAGAAATCCTGCTCTGAATACAGTCAGAGAAGCATCTCTTCATCATTATTTGGGGGCTGGGGTGGGGGTTGACAATCAATATAGAGTATCCAACAAAACCCAATCCAGACACACCTCCCTTTGAAGTCTGGTTGCATCTCTTCCGACACTCTCCTCTTTATACTTATTTAACATATTCGACCCAGTTTTGATAGCAATATGGATTTGGAGACCGGAGGAGAAATTTACCAAGATATTCTTATGCAAAAGGGTTGTTTCTTCTGGCGTATTTATCTCAGCACGACTGCCACCACCCCCCGCCCCCCACCCCCCGTTTTTTCTTTTTTCTTTTTTTACATTGATGAATTACACGAGAGGAATAACTGAATTCTGGGCTTAAAACGGTGAGCTGAAGCTTGCAGCAGCAACAACAGCAGCAGCAGCAGCAGATGTGTGCCATGGCTGAACCTCTATTGTTTCTATTTCAGGAACACATTGAGTGATTAGTTTGGGTAACAGTAACATCACATTACCTTCTACAGGCTGGAAATGTCTCTTAAAGCTGAAGTCATGTGACGTGAGGCTGTAGACAGAGCCAAGTGGAATACATCAAAGAGTGCCTTGATGCAGATGTTTCATGCAGAAGAAAATTAGGTCAGAGACCACTTCAATTTCAGTTTCTGCCAGGCTTGTTTGAGAGCTTCCAGTGAATTCCTAATGAATAGCTTCTAGGGCACTTTTCTCTCATTCAGTCAGAAAGTACCATAGCCAGATGAGCCTCCCTGGTGGAATCTCACCCTCCACCCCCATCGCTAAGAAAAGAAAAATCTGTTACTTGGTATTCTGAGATTCTGGGACATTTCTCACGCACAATGTATAACACCTAGGAGAGGCCAAGGCAGCACAATCTATTGACATTCAGTATATGAATGCAGCACAAAACGCTAATGAAACACTGACTTACAATAGTTTGCCTGCACTCACTGCTGGGGAAGCTCCTTTTTTTTGTGTGTGTCAGCAGCATATCCTTGAGACGAGCTAGTTAATATGGAGAGGCCATAAGCAAACCACCTGCCTGGAATTTTTCTGTGAAAATACTTTCGGACTAGGGGTAGGCAAAAATTTCGTGTGTCTGAAATGTACAAATGCACCCGTTCTTCCTTTTCTTGTTTTTACTAACAATAACACACGAACACCATTATCTCCCCACCGAGCTGCTTATTATCAACAGCTTTTCGTATATGCACCACCTCAGTTACCCAGAAAGAAAAAAAAGGCAGATGGGAGAGAAATGCATTTGTCTGATTGTATTTCGCTTAAACTGACTTTGTGAAGCGCATATTCATAGAACGTAGAACTTCATCAGAGTTGGAAGGGGACTCAGAAGTCTTCCAGTCCAATCCCCTGCTCAAGCAGGAGAGCCTATACCGTTTCAGACATATTTATGTCCAGTCTCTTCTTAAAAGCCTCCAGTGATGGAGCCCCCACAACTTCCCATCTCCCAATATCAAACTGGATTTGATATATCAATAAAAGAGAATATTTGTAGCTCATGGTTGAAATGAGGGGTCCTCAGTGCTCTCTGAGCTTGGTGGTTTTCTTGCAGATATTTCATTACTCCAAAATAGGTAATATTATCAGTGCTAGACAATTTGATATATATTCTCCCTGGTTCATTGTTTGCATGTGTGTGTGTGTGTGTGTGTGTGTGTTGTTTTGGAGTTTCAATTCCTCTTGAAGAAGCAATTAGAAACCATGACCAGTGGGGTCTTCACCAACTTCAGCCAGTTATGATCCTAGTGGAGGAGGATGTGTTGACAACACCTGCAGTGTCCTCCATACAGGGGCCAGCCTTCGGAAGTAACCTGGAAGCTACAATTAGTAGACAACGTCTCAGTGAGATTGTTGGCAGTAGAACTCAGTCAATGTTTAATAGCAATGTTGAAGCCACTGCTTTGGTAGTAGACTTTATGTAGACAGTAAGAAAGATGACCTTGATGGAGATAAGCAGGTGATGTTGCTTGGCCAGAAAGGACATTTTTGAAACCCAGAATGTCCAGATAATCTTTTGAAGTGGTTCAGACAGACGCCTCCCTAATTCATCAAACTATAAGAGAGGAGAGGAGGTTCAACACAATCAGATCTGTAAGAATCTGTTGTTATAGCTACTGTTAATAAATGTATTGTATTGGGGCTGACATTTCCAGATTTAATTCCAAGTGCTGGTACTTACTGTGAAACGTTATATGGCATGTCACCACAATAGATCAGGCAACACTTCACCAGGATTAAATCCACCCATCCAGTCCAATAACCTAAAAAGACCCTATTGAAAGCTCCCTTCCTTGAGGTATGAGATAGAAAACAGGCCTTGTCTATGGCAGTCCTCACTTTATGGAAGTCTCCCCAGAGGTAGATGCAACTCCTACTTTGTTAAGATTACATAAGAAAACCAAGGTTGTATTACTTTCTGTGAGACTTTGGGCCCTGGTAGTTGTGAATGGGACTATTTATTTTCTAATATTTCTTTTTGTTCAATAATTATTTGTGTATGTCTTTACACCGTTTATATTCCTTCAGGATCTGTTCAGTTTAGAACAGGGGTGTCAAACTTGCAGCCCATGGGCCTGATGCATCACAGGCTGGCCACACCCATCCCTGGTTTATCAAAGGGGGAAAAAGTTGCGATACATCACGTGACGACGTGTTGTCACTAGTTTGACACCCCTGGTTTAGAAGAACTGTACAAAAATCAAATGCACATCTTGTTATTGTCTTTGTAGTACAAGACATTACTCTGCTCAATGGGACTCAAAGAACAAAATATTTGTTTTTCTTTTAACCATTTCTTTGAAGAGAAAGAGACTTGTTTTAAATTGCAACTAAAATAGAGTGAATGTACAGTATGAATGCTTCAGCCCTCTCTGCTTTCAGACAACTAAGCTTCTATCTGCTAATTCTTCCAATTTTAAAATGCGTTTGAAACTCATCCAGGTTGGTTTTTTTCAGACTGTAATGTAGCAAGTATCCTTGCTGGAGGATGTGCTCCTCAACAAAAGCAGAGTGACGGAATATGATAATTAAGTCACAGAACAACTTATTTTTTAAAAAGCAAAGTTCTCATAATAGAGTTGACTTGGATGCAGGGAATAGGCCTAGACCAGCAATCAATGAATATTAACACCCTGTGGTAGGAAAAATTCAGTTATATTTTGAGGAGGCTCTGATGGTGATACCCACATTTCCTTGAACCTGGCATCACTATCAACTCAAAGCACTATATTGCAACACTCAGAACACTCAACACAGCAAATAGAGATTGGGCCACAAGAAGGACATTTTATTACAACATGGAATGAACCCAAGTTGGATTTCAGCATTTTACCCCTCTGCCCTATAGTTCAGAGTTGGCAGTATGCAACTTCCAATTTTTTGAAAATTAGATCTTTGCGGTCATTGATCTGAGTCAAATGAAGAGTTGGAAAAGGCTGTCAGTTCTTTGTTAAAGAGGCAAATTATAAAATTTGATTTATAGAACTTTGACTTGGAGAACTACGAATTATAGAACTTGGTTGAAGAGACACTTTGACAAATCCATTATTTGATTATTACTTTAAGAAGCTTGTTTATAATTAGCAGAAGTGTGGAGTGAATAGTGGTAAACATCTAGAGAATAAATTCAGGTAATAAAAAAGATTATTTCAAGAATTATTTTCCTGTTTTGTTTATAAAAATATTCTTATTTAAACTAAAATTACGGAGATGGAGGCATTTTTTAAAATTCAATCCTCATCAGCTACTGTAGGTGCAAAGAGATGATCTCCAACAACTTTGGATTACAGTGGTACCTTGGCACTCAACTGCTTTGAAACTCATTGAATTTGGTATTCAATATATTTTGACATGAACATTTTGTTGCGGTACTCATCATTTGTTTGGTACTCAATACACAAGCTAGAACTTGCTGGTGTTGTTTGCCTTGTGACTCACTACATTACATAAATTGTTTGGTACTCATCATTTTCAGTACTCATTGCATCTCCTGGAACCAGTTAACAATGAGTACTGATGTACCACTGTACTTTAATTCTACTTACGACATCAAGAGTTTAAAGCTGTCAGAGATTGCCAGCTATGTCCTTTATGTCCCATTAGCAACACATAGAACTCTCAATCACACATTGTTTATGTGCAATGTGTCCAGTTCCATCACACATCCTAAACATGCGTTTCTTCCACCTTCCAACAATGAATCACATGAAATGTATTGACATTCTGCCACAATAAAATCCCAAGAGGTGGGAGGTTGGGTGCGCCAAGAATTTTCTCCATACTCAAGGTATAAATATATAATTCTTTCTATGATGGCAACTGATGTATTTTCCAACCCATGAATGCAATGCCCATTGACATAAGAATGTATCAGAATTGGTGGCAGTCTTGCAAACTCTTTCTTATGATATCCTGGGATCAACAATGGACCTATCTCACAAACATTGGATCTGTGCTCTTATCTGAAGGCTTTGAAAATATCCTTTCTTTCTTTTCCTCATTCCTAGAACAATTCTCAGTAAAACATATTTCATGACACAGATGGAAGAATTAAGATCTAGCACTGATAGAAGGTCTCTAGTATCCTTTTGAGGAGAATGATAAGAATTCATTATTCTATTGTGTAAGGATCAGATTAGCCTCCACCCTCTGCCAGATAACACTTTAAATTATATAATAAAATAAAGAAAGCATGGAGAATCCAAAAAGGAATTTTGTGTATATGAAAGACTGAACTGCATCATGTTCTGTTTTCCCAGACTCTTCAATTTAAAAGATATGAAGAACAGTTGGAGGATTTGGGTTTGGATAGTCTAAAGAAAAGAAGGACTAGGGAGGAACATGATAGCAGTATTCTAGTATTTGAGAGTTTGCCACAAAGAGGAGGGGGTCAATTTATTTTCCAAAGCACCAGACGGCAGGACGAGAAACAATGGATGGAAACTAATCAAGGAGAGAAGCAACCTGGAATTGAGGAGAAATTTCCTAACAATGAGGACAATTAATCAATGGAACAGCTTGCCTTCAGAAGTTGTGGGTGCTCCCTCACTGGAGATTTTTAAGAAGAGATTGGACAGTCACCTGTCTGAAATGGTATAGGGTCTCCTGCTTGAGCAGGGGCTGGATTAGAAGACCTTCAAGGTCCCTTCCAACTTTATTCTGATGCTGATTCTGAATTTTGTGGATATGCCTTTTGTATCAGGCTCTGATTATTAGATCTCAGGTACCTAATTAAAACAAAGCAGATACCTGAAATCTTAAGAGTACTGATCCAGTGGTTCCTTCATGATATCAAGGTAGGTTTCTTCATCATTCTTTTTTTCCCTATCCTCACTAATTTGATCAGGGGGATCCACAAGTATGAGTGAATTCTATGCAGCAAATTTAAACAAATGAAGTTCTACTTCATAATATTCATCCAGCCACACCAAGCTTTCTGGATGCATGTTTCCAGGGGTGGGATTCAAAAATTTCAGCAACGGGTTCGCTCCCCGGTTGTTGGGTGGGCGTGAGCATGGTGGGCATGGCCTAGTCGGCCTCCTGCACCATGGCAGGGGGGGAGTTTTTTGCCCTCCCCAGGGTCCAGAGGCTCAGGAAGAGCGAAAATAGCCTCCCTGGGCTCCGGAAGACCTCTGGAGACTGGAAACGGGCCCGTTTCCAGCCTTCCTAAACGTCCGGGAGGCCTGTTTTTCACCTTCCCTGAGCCTCCACGCACGTCCTGCACTTATCTGCATCCAAAATGGGCTGTGTGGAGACTCCTGGGAGGGGCAGGGCAGGGTGGATGGGGCCAGCCAGGAGTGGGATTTGGGGGTTTGGCGAATCCCGCAGAATCTTCACTAAGGGTCCGCCCGAACCCCTGCGCACTCCCAGCAGCCCACCCCTGCATCTTTCAGTGCCAATCTGAGTCTCTTGTTCTTGCATAATCATACTTGAAGTCAGATTTTTTTAGAGAACATTTCTGTCCTACTGAATTCAGTTGATCTTACAACCATGAAAATAAGTGTTGGCTGGCTACCAAAGGTACCTAATTCTGTTCCTAATTCTAAAATTTGATGATTACCTCTGTAGATTCAGTCTGAAATGCTGTTGTTGTGTCAGTTTTGTTTTAAAAAGTTGTACCTTATGGCAGGGGTCTCCAACCTTCCCATGCAGCTCCATTTATGCCAGTGGTGGGTGTGTACACACGCTGTTCATGCAAATGGACTTTCCTGCATGAGTGTGAGCACTTGCCACTCTTGGAAATGGAGATGCATGTGCTTCCACACCTGCCTCTTGCACAGCCCTGTTCTGAACAGGCCACGGCCTGAGGGATGGGGACCCCTGCCTTATGGTGTAAACTAAATGTCACATAAAGTCTTTTTTTATATATGGTGGTTCAGAATAACATAATGTACTTGTTAAATTGTAGACTAAATGTCCAGGTAAATACTCAGAGGGCCCCAATTTGGATTTTCCTGACAATTGTCACAAAAATTCTTCTTACTAGATATCATTTTTAAGTCTATAGGCTTCCAGACTGAACTGGGCTTGCTTTGATAATTTGTTTCATAAGACTTCCTGGCTTTAGTGCCACTCAGGAAAACCTGAGGGACCCCACTTTGGGTACCTATTTATCAATTCTTCCTGTTCCTGCAAATATCCAAAATACAGATAAGCAAATGTGTTCATTTCAATTGATAAATAACAAGAGATTAGAAACCCAGGCAAACTCATGAAAATACTTTCTACTCAAAATTTCCCACTTTACACCCATTTTTAGGTGCATCAATAGAAATCTAAGTCCTCAAACTTTATTTATGGATATTTCAAGGATATAGTCTATGAGTAATTGCACAGGTCGTGGAAGCTTTGCTTACCAGTAATCCTTAATGGAAGCTAATCTTTGCTATGACATGAGAAAGATCGGTTGGCATATGATGCATTGTTTTGGTTCTCTTCATTCCCCCCCCCCATATTTTGTGGCTGGCTAGTGCTTTACAGTAGCAAACTAATGGACCGTGGATAAGACAAGGATTGTTTTGCAGGCACAGGAACTAAAATTGGGGTTGCCAGGCCATTCCAGCGACACTGTAAATAACTAATGAATAACGACTCAAAGAGATACAGAGATTTGGTTGTCATTGCAGTATATCCTGTGCCAGTAATGAGCAACAGCAGTAAATGGGGAACGTATCCTTGTGTATACTAAACCTTCAGGGAGCAACAGAGACCCATAGCTTCTTCTGATCTCTGTAACTCCAAGTCATTGGGGACTGCTAAACTGGATCTAAGTTACCAGAATAGCATAAAAACCTGTTGTTTTAGCTCTTAATCTACCCATGGAGAATAAGCAGATGTACCTGTAGTCATTTAAGTCAATATAAATGATATCGTAAATGTCTATAATAGCATAATTCTGTTTCACCCATTTAGTATGATGAGAGGGAATCAGCATCCTGAAAATAGGCAATGGCAACTTGTTCTGCTAACTTAAGGTAAGAAAGGAAAATTACTCTCCGCTCCAAACTTTTTTTTCAAATGAGATCTGCCCTTGCATTGTTCAACCTGGTGTCTTCCAAATGCGGGATTTTGGCTCCCTGGCAAACAATGACTATTTGTTTAATTTATGGGAGTTGAAGTCCAACATGAAAGGAGAACTGGAGTACTAAGCTCTATTATCCAGTGATTTAAAAGTCCCATCACAAATGAAATCCTTTGTTCAAAGTCTTATTTCCCTTAATATCAACTTAGAAGGCAGTGGTTTCTCATAGCATCAGTCTCAGCATTCAACTGACCCCCATCATGCTAAACAATCAAGCCACGTGAAAATCATGATTAACACTAGCAAAATAGTGGTCTGAGGATAAGACAAGGATAGTTTCGTAGGCACAGGAACTGAAAATTGGGGTTGCCAGGCTATTTCAGTGATGCTGTAAATAACTAATAGCAATAGCACTTAGACTTATATACTGCTTTACAGCCCCCTCTAAGCAGTTTACACAGTCAGCATATTGCCCCCAACAATTTGGGTCCTCATTTTACCCACCTGGGAAGGATCGAAGGCTGAGTCAACCTTGAGCCTGGTGAGATTTGAACTACCAAATTGCAGGCAGCCGGCAGTCAGCAGAAGTAGCC
>JANHFL010004205.1:421128-436637 GCA_032468155.1 Oxyrhabdium leporinum
GGGCATTGCTGCAACATTGAAAATAAATTTGAAGCAGGTTTTTTTCCCCCAAATCTGGCAGCTTTAACATCTGTGGATTTCGATTCCCAGAATTCCGCCAGCCAGCATGTAAATTTAAAAAGAAAGGCATCATCTCATCATTTTTTTCAGGCTGCTGTAGTTGCAATTACATTTCCATGAGAAAACAGGAGGAGACTAGCAGGAGTAGCTAAACAAAACCTGTAGACCTTTTTCTCCAACCATTTCTCCATATTCCTAAGCAGCTTTGGTCCCTGCAATAAATAAATCATGCAGTGGGACAAGTTTGCATTGTGTGACTTTGGCTTCAGATGATGACCCTTCAGAAGTCCCTCAGCGGGAGAATACTGTTTGATACCCAGCCATTTTGGAAACACAACGGAAATACCCCCGTTATATATAGCAGGGGGCCCCAACCTGTGGGCTGAAGCCCTCTACCGGGCCACATGAGTGGCTGGCCGGTACACCTGTGTGGCCAGTGTGCACAGCCCCACTTGCATGAATGTCGCCACAAGCATCTCAGGTGTTTGCGGCCCCATTCACGCAAGCATCGTCCCGAGCATCGCAGGTGTTTGTGGCCCCACTTGTGTGAGCGTCACCACAAGCATCGTGGGCGCTCGTGGCCCCTCTCGCACAAGCAATGGGTGTTTGTTCTCCCCACACCCACAAAACCATCCCTTTTTTCCCCCTCCCCTGCTCCAGGCCGCCAACCCCAAAAGGTTGGGGAACTCTGGTATAGAGTATGTGAAATGTTAATTTGCAAAACCACAACCTCAAACATTTATGAAAGTATCAGAGACCAAGAGAAATTACAGGCAGTCCTTCACTTGCAAACACAATGGAGCCTAAAATTTCCATTGCTAAGCAAGGCAGTTGTTAAGAGACTTGGGCCCCATCTTATGATCTTTTGTGCCAGCTGTTAAGCGATTCACATCACTTGTAAAGTGAATTATGCCGTCGTTAAGCACATCTGGTTTCCCCCATTGACTTTGCTTGTTGGAAGCCAGGTGGAAAAGTTACAAATGGTGATCCCAGGACCCTGGGACACTGCGACGGTCATAAATACATGCCAGTTGCCAAGCGCTTGAGTTTCGATCACATGACTATGAGGTTGCTGCAATGGTCACAAGTGTGAAAAACAGTCGTAAGTCATTTTTTTTTAGTACCATTGTAATGAACAGGCATTAAACAAACGGTTGTAAATCGAGGACTACCTGTATACATGCAACGTCTTTCGCTTTTGAAGAAGCTTTGGACATTCAGTTGGTTTTGTGTACAGGTAGCCCTCAACTTAAGAACAGTTCATTTAACGATTGTGCAAAGATACGAAAAGTGACATGACCCTTTTTCACACAACCATCACAGCATTCCCCACGATGGTGTGATCAAAATTCGGATGCTTGGCAAACTAGCTTGTATTTATGATAGTCGTGCTGTCCCGGGGTCATGTGATCCCCTTTTGAGACCTTCTGACAAGCAAAGTCAATGGGGAAGGAAGCCAGATTCATTAACAATCATGTTACTAACTTAACAACTGCAGTGATTCACTTAACAACTGTGGCAAGAACCATCACGAAATGGGGCAAAACTCACTTAACAAATGCCTCACTTATCAACAGAAATGTTGGGCTCAATTGTGGTCGAAAGTTGAGCACTACCTGTAATTAATCTGACCATGTTTCCTTCACCAGAGGAAGAATAATAGAAGAGCCATGGCTTATCTGTGTTACTATGCACTTGTTACAAATTATCAGCAGACCAGACAGTAAAGCCCACTGGACAGATGTGGGTTTAACCAGGATTATCAGAGGTCACTTTCCTTGAATTTCAGAGCGTAATTCTCTCCTAACAGATGTAGGGCTACAGGTCACCTTATGAAAAGGGTGGTGATCTCACCCAAAGTGGTAGAAATAATATTTTTTTCTTTGTTTGTTTTTATTTTTTTCAGGTGGTTTTTAACGGTGGGAATATGAATCAGAGGCCACTGATGAGATATTCCTATTTCCCCTTAAAATGAATCAGTGGCTTAAAGCAGGGTTGTCAAACTAGATTTCTTCGAAGGCTGGATCAGCATTGTAGTTCTCCGCTGCGGACCACCCAGGGGAGGGGGAGATGGGACGGACGCCTCCTACAGCACTTTGCCAGCCAAAACGGGGTGTGGGGAGGCTGCGTGCGGCCTCCGCACGCCCCATTTTCAGCCTGGACAGCTTCCTGCAGCACTTTGCCAGACAAAATGGCAAAGGGGGGCATTTTGGCTGCCAGAGTGTTGTAGTAGGCCGTTCAGGGTGAAAACAGGCCGTGCAGGGGCCCCCCACACCCCATTTTGGCCACCAGAGGCACCGCAGTCCAGTCCTTTGCTATTTCCAGGCTGGCCCCGCGGGCCAGATTTAAGCACCCCGAGGGCCAGATCCAGCCCATGGGCCTTCAGTTTGACAACCCTGGTTTAAAGCAATAGCAATAGCACTTACACTGGTATACCACTTCACAGTGCTTTACTGCCCTCTCTAAGCGGTTTACAAACTCAGCATATTTCCCCCAACAATGTGGGTCCTCATTTTACCGACTTCGGAAAGATGGAATGCTGAGTTAATCTTGAGCCGGTGAGAATTGAATTCCTGGCAATGGGCCGAATTAGCCTGCAATACTGCATTCTAACCACTGGGTCACCACGTATCTTAGTAGCTTCTTTTATCAGTGGTACTTTATATGACTCAATTAGCAGCAAAGAAGTCTAGTCCAAAGTGCACACATACTCAAAAATACTTCTTCCAAATTGTTTTTTAAACATGCTTCACTTAATACATGCACACGTACTCTGTTTGTTTAGCTGGAGGAAGGCGACTTTTGAATTGGCAGGTGACGCAAATGACTTCAGATGTTGTTGAAAAGCATGAATGTTTTTGGGGATTAGTTGTTGCTTTAAGGTGTTGTTTTAATCTTAATCGTTTTTTGGAACACCTGAACCAGATCTCTCTTACTTTGCTTGCCTTCTGATTCAAATTCCTTCTGCCTCTGTCTTGTTCCTTCTTCCTGTTTCCTTCCAGGGCAGTAAAACCACTGATGGGATTCAGCCGGTTTGGGCTGGTTCAGGTGAACCAGTAGGAAAGATTCTACCCGGCTCCACCCCCGCCCGCCCCATTCCTTCCTGGAGTTCCCCATATGCCCTGTTTTGGCTCCCAGGTAAATGCAGGGACGCCCACTAGGCCCTAAACAGGGGCACGGGGAAGTGCAGCGTGTCCCCGCTCCATGCCCCATTTTGGCTTCCTGGGGGCTTTGGGGAGGCCCACTAGGCCCGAAACAGGGCACCGGGGGGGGGAGGTGCAGCGCGGCCTTCCCGCACCGCATTTTCTCTCCTAGGGGGCTTTGGGGAGGCCAACTAGGCCCAAAACAGGGCATGGGGTGGCCATGCCACCCAATCACCTGACCAATAAGCCACGCCCACCAAGCCATACTCACAGAACCGGTAGTAAAAAAAATTGAATCCCACCACTGAGTAAAACCAATTTTTCACCCACCTTCTCTGTTTCTGCTGCAAGGGGTATGTGTCCAGTGTGAGTCTACGTGTGCACTTCTGTTTGTGTGTTTTATGAGAGTGGGTTTGTGTGAGACAGACCGTGGCTGTCATATACAAGGGGAGTGCAATTAGTTGTATAAACGGAGTACTTCGTTTTATAGGCAATTACTTTTATTCAGTGTATATATTTGGAATACGACTTCTGGCAGGCAGGCAGCAGCATTTATGTACATATTTCTTGGGAAGCAGACATTTCTACGACCAATTTCAGCTGGAGTTAGCAATGGCAGGTTAACAAAGTGAGGAGCTGAACATCTCACAGGACTTTGGTCTGTGCTGATGATACGCTTCTGTCTACACAGTTGCATCCTTGAAGCTGGGTCCAAAGTCAAGATGCCAATTGTTGGCAGCACAGCTGAAGCCCCGCCCCTTTGCACGGGAGTGCAAACTCAGCGCATATACAAAAGAGACTGTATTATCATGACTGCCGACTTGACTTTTTCGAATCTTCTGCCTATCGATAACCTGATGGAGCTGAGTAGCCTTCCTCCTACTGCAATGATGACGAATCTATGAGAGGTGTATCAGTGGTGACACCGCCATGACATTTTGAGTGACACGCCACTGTTCACCAATGAGCTATTCTCCACAATTTGCCCAGTTCTTGGGTGATTTCCAGAAGCAGAGGAGGCCGCACAAGAATGAGGTGTGCTCTCGCATGGCCTTCAGAAGTTGCCACAAGAGGACTGCACGCTCACCTCGCCTCCAGAGCTCCCAAATGTTGCACGAGAATGGCCATGGACGAGAGGTCTCCAAAATCATTTCGGGAATGAAGGCCTTGTGTGCCCTGGAGCTGCCTTAGGTAGACTGCAAGCACCTGTCAATAGAAAGACAACACCTCAAGGCGGGTGGCGCACAGCAGATAGACTGTGCAGATAGTCCTCGACCTATGACCACAACTGAGCCCAAAATTTCTGCGATTAAGCGAAACATTTGTTAAGGGAGTTTTGCCTCATTTTACGACCTTTCTTGCCACACCTGTTAAGTGAATCACTGCAGTGGATAAGTTAGTAACGTAATTGTTAAGTGAATCTGGCTTCCCCACTAACTTTACTGGTCAGAAGATGGCAAAAGGTAGATCACATGACCCTGGGACACAGCAACCGTCATAAGTATGAACCAGTGGCCAAGCGTCTGAATTTTGATCACGTGACCATGGGAATGCTGCAAGCGTCCTAAGTGTGGAAAAAATGGGCGTAAGTCACTTTTTTCAGAGCTGTTGTAACTTTGAACGGTCACTAAACGAACTGTCGTAAGTTGAGGACTATCTGTATTTTGTTGTTGTATTGACTTGATTTGCAAATGAATATGTAAGGAATTGTTTTTTCTTTTGTGCTGTTGGGAGGCTACATGCCAACAGAATCAACGTAGGCATTTTGCAAATTTTTGACACATGGAGCCCCAAAGATTCCCCATCACTATCCCAGCCAGCTTTTAACTGGTATTATGGGGAATGTATGGCCTGCCATTTCCCTTTGTCTTTGTTGAGCAGACCCATCGAATCTTACCTGCAAGATCAATCTTGCCTTGGCTGCCACAGAATTCACCTTACAAGAACCAGCAAGAAACTAGCAATCAAACCTGTAAAATTTTAAAGGCTTGTAAGGAAGTAGGAAGGGGCTGGCTGGAACATTAGGAAGAAAAACAGCTGCCTCCCAAAGCAGTAAATTTTAACAAGCCCTGACTCCATAGGAAGGCTTTGCAGTTAATTTCATTAATGGATTTTATTCATTAACAGCATGATTTTAGGTATATCTGTGCAACAGTAAACCTACCTCTAAAAGCAGAAGTATCTGCAGGTCATGTTCACACATTATATGAATGCATTGTTTTAAGCCTGGTTTGTTTAATAAGACATGGTGGCTTCCAACTGAGTCTGGATGAGATGGGAGAGAAGATTCTGCGGTTTTAAAGAATTTATTTATGAAAGTTAAAATTATGCTAAAATTGTCTGGAGAACAATTTTTAAGACTTGAGTTAAAAAAAATTTTGAAAGCTAAGTTTTGTCAGCCCTTTGAGGTTGTCCAGAGCAAGATTCCACAAGAAAACTAGAATTAACCTTTCTTACAATAGGCCATAATTGCAGAATCCTGAAAATTTCTTTTTTTTCCTCCCCTCTCTCTTACATCTCAGGGAGTCAGGAAGAGGCTAACATGAGTCTCTTTTTAACGCTACCTTTCCCAGGTCTTCTTCTTGGTGGCTCTCATACTGGCTTCCAAATATTTCCCTCAAGGTCATCTCCATGGTTTTCTCCAGTTCTCCTTGGATGTACAACAGAGAGGCGCTATGCTCTCACAGGATCTATAATGCTTCTCCAAAATCATTTTAATGCCATGTCCTCATAATAATAGCAAGCCTACTCTCTGAATAAAATAGCCTGGCAGTCACATCAAAACATCTAAACCATGGGTGATTTCATTGAGGGCCACATCAGAGTTGATTTCATTGAGGGCCGCATCAGAGTTGTGTTTAACCTCAGGGTGGTGGTGGCCACGGTGGGTGTGGCCAGCTCGTTGTCACTCATCAAGGCTCCATTTTCAGTTGTGATGGCCTCCTGCAGCCCTCTGCCAGTGAAAACGGAGCCTGTGAGGGCCACGTGCGGCCCTCCCGAGCTCTGTTTTCGCTGGCAGAGGCACCATGGGCCAGTCCTTCATTGTTTCTAGGGTGGCCCTGTAGGCCAGATCTAAGTACCCTGTGGGCCAGATCCGGCCCACGGGCCTTGAGTTTGACACTCCTGATCTAAACAGTCTGCAGAAGTTGAGAAAAATATTTAGGAAACAGATCTTAAGTGGAGACCCAGACATAATATTTCAATAAAGAATGAGCTTGCTCAGCCACAATATTGAGAATCTCTTTGGGAAGTCGAGGGGAAAAAAAAACAGGAGGCGGGAAGATAGAATGAAATATTCTGATTGGCTAGAATACTACAGCTAGTCCTGGGATAACAACTTATTAAGCAAGGACTCACATGATCATCATTTGGGACATCCTGCTGGTTTCCCCATTGCTTTTGCTTTTTGGAAGCCTCAAAGAAGTTAGCAAACGGTGGCCATATGACTATAGGACACTACACTGTTGTAATTGTGAATCAGGTCGCAAAATATCTAGATAGCAATCATTTGACTGTGGAGATTCTGTGATAGAACTCCAAGGACCGGTTGTAAGTACCACTTGTTCAATACTATTGTAAGTTCAAACAATTGCTGAAAGAGCGGTCATTAATCAAGGACTACCCGGTGAATGGTTGTACTCCAAACCCAAAGTAGGCTGGGGAAAGGAGGAGCCTCTAGGGCCACATGAAACTGCCATGTACCTCACCAGACTGTCATACTTCGAAGTCCTTCAAGAAACTATGCGTCATTGTGCAAAGCCTTGCAAGACAGCCATTAAAAATGCATTCAGAAATGTTCATTTTCCTAACCTTTCACTGGGCTGCTCCGGATATTTGTTGTTTTTCTTCCAAAGTGGCCGTGATGTATTTGTGGATCAACAATTTCCATAGACGTTGTTCCCTAAAGCAGCTTCAAAGGGCCCCCTTGATACCGTTTGAAGATGAGGGAATTCTCTAGTTTTCTAAGAACACCAGTTTCATTTCAGAAGAGGGGGAGATCTCAGAAGAATATATTCCACTTATCTCGGAAACTTTGGACTTAGCTTCAGTGGAACTCCTTGATTATTTAATGATATTCATTTTTTTTAGACAGTGGCCAAGATTTATGGCAGCGAGAGTGTGTTGAACTTTGGGCATGCTGGCAAAAGTTCAGTGGTGTGTTATGATTCAGTTCCTGGAACCACAGGGAATATTTAGAACCGGGAATTTTCTTTTCCGTTTATATAGTCTCTATGATGAACTGTTAAAACTTACACTTTCTGGCAACTATCCAAGGACAATGCCTCAATTGCTACAATACAATAGCTTCTCTTGCTTTCAAATCCTCCCGTGGGGCTTTTTCGGACTGAAAAGTGTGGACCAACAAGGAAGCTGTGTAGCAGAAAACAGCAGGACTCTGAGGTTATGTCAACTCCTGCAAATAATAACCTCAAAAGCACCACTGAGAGAAATGTGAAAGCAATCCACAACCAACCCGAGAATCAGGTATAAAAGCAGAAGCTCACTTCAGATTTTAAAAAATGGCAACTAAGTTTGTGACACAGCATTTTTATAGAGAGAGTCCTCAACTAAGGACCACAATCGCCATTGCTAAGCAAGGCAGTTGCTAAGTGAGTCGCTCCTGATTTTACAACCTCCTTTGCCACCGTTGTTAAGCAAATCACTGACACTGCAACCGCAACAAACACATGCCGGTTACCGAGTGACCGAAATTTGATCGCATGACCGCGGGGATGCTGCATGTCATAAGTGCAAGGACCGGCTGTCTCTTTTTTTCAGCTCTGTTGTAACTTCATACTGTTCCTAAATGAACGGTTATAAGCCAAGAACTACTTGGGGTTGTGTTTTCAATGCTGTCGAAATGTATTTCTTACATCCACAAAGTTTCCTCTGGGATTTTAGGCTGAAAAAAAATGCACCCGTACAAGCAGTAGGATTGCACTATCACACCTGCTCTAGGTTAATTTCTGTTATTTAAATAAATAAATAATTCCAGTTTGACATTTTTGTGGCTGTAGATACGCTTAGTCTTCACCCAGGGTTTTGTTTTAAAAGCGTTTGCTGTTGTGGCTGATTGTTTAAATGCTAATATTTATTGAATGATCTAAACACATGAATTTATTATGAACACATAATTATTGGGGAGGGGGGAGGAGTTCCCTCATTTTTTGCCATATAGAAGTGTAATAAATGATAATTGGTTATTGCTGTGTACTGAAGAGGATTTTTGGATGTAGAATAGTTTGTTCATTTGCTTCCATATAATTCCGACCTCTTGTTTGAACTTGCTTACAAACTTGTACATGTAGAGCTGTATGTATTAAACATGTTTATGGTATGGGTGACTGCCACTCTGAATTGGGAATGTGATGTTATCATGAGGTACAGTATTTATTGTCACAGCTGCACACAATTGTCACAGGGCCTAAAATAAATTAATCCAGAAGTTGTGAATACTCCAACACTGGAAGTTTTTAAGAAGAGGTTGGACAACCATTTGTCTGAAATGGTATAGGGTTTCTTGCCTAAGCAGGGGGTTGGACTAGAAGACCTCCAAGGTCCCTTCCAACTCTGATATTCTAACTGTGGGGAAGCTAATTGCCAAGCATCCAAATTTCAGTTGCATGACCTTCATCATCATCATCATCATTGCTATCATCCTTATCATAATATTTCTGTAGCACAGTTAGCATTTTCAACAAAGCAAAAAAAAAAAAGAGCAGATATCTGACTAAAACAAAAACAAGTTGATGATAAGGCAAGCAATCAAGAAAAGTATTTGAGGGACATTTTGTACATGATGAATCTGTCTAAATCATCGAAATGGGCCAAAAGGAAGTTGGACTGATAGATGACAAAAGATAATTATTGTTTTTTAATTAAAAGTTAGATGACGAATCCAAGTGGATTTGAACAGTTAACAAAGATCAAGGGAATCATACAGAGCATAGAGATCAGAATGGTTTCCTCAATTTTGTTGCCAGTTTGGCTTGGCAGCATGTTAGGTGCCATTAAGTCAATTCATCTGTTGGTGATTACACAGTAGTCTATTTTAACCTGCTTTCAACAACACAAGATGGAAATTAACCCATCCATACTCCTTTGGATATATGCTCTTTTCCTTTTCAAATCTTTTGCCTTTGTGTGACAAGGAATGGAATGCTTATAGAATGCCAGAAATAGATTCTTGCTCTAGGAGTTCTATGTCATTTATAGTAAAAGTATAATCTGCAAATGCTATGTAATTGTAATTTTAGATGTTTATGAATTGTTTTAACTCAGCAGATTCTTAGAAAGAAACTGAAATGTCTCTCTTATTGTGAAGAAAAGCTCTATGACAGAGGATTATATATCACAAACCGACCAATGCCAGCAGAAGGACTGCAGCCATAAATATAATAGATTAGCAAAGCAAAGAGTTGGAAGGGACCTTGGAGGTCTTCTAGTCCAACCCCTGCTCAAGCAGGAGAGCCCATACTGCTTCAGACAAATGGTTATCCAAACTCTTCTTAAAAACTTCCAGTGATGGAGCACCAACATCATTTGAAAGCAAGCCATTTCACTGGTTAATAATTCTCGCCCATTTTTCTCCTTAGTTCTAGGTTGCTTCTCTCCTCGATTAGTTTCCATCCATTGTTTCTTGTCTTGCCTTATGGTGCTTTGGAAAATAGATTGACCACCTCATTTTTGTGGCAGCCCCTCAGATACTGGAACACTGCTATCATGTCTCCCCTAGTCCTTCTTTTCACTGGACTAGACAAACCCAATCCTGCAAATATTCTTCATAAGTTTAAGACTGCAACCCCCTAATCATCTCTGTTGCTTTTCTCTGCATTCTTTCTAGAGTCTCAACATCTTTTTTATAACATGGTGACCAAAACTGGATGCAGTATTACTAAAGGCTTTATAAAGTGTTACTAACACTTCACGTGATGTTGATTCTGTCCCTCTGTCCTAGATTGTATTAGCTTTTTTGGCTGCTGCCACAAACTGCTGGCTCATATTTAAATGATTGATTTTCCTAGTGGCAATAACTACAACTCAAAAGTGGAGGCACACTAGAATTTGAAATCCTTTGATCTCATTGTTAGATGTTATAAGTAATTCCATCATTAACTGGGGGAGATTTTTTTCCAAAGCAAAGATTTGCACTGAGCATCAGGGGGAAAAGTGCAAGTTATATCCGAAAGTAGGGGACGAGTCTTATTTTGTTCTTCCATCTCAGTTAATATTATATTGCAAATCCACAAATGTTATGTTCTTTGGTCATTCAGTTTCAGCTTTGTTTTTGTTGTTATTTGTTTCTACCTTAACTCGTGAAAATCATGTAACCTCTTTTTGTTACATTTCAGCACTGAACTCAATAATATTAGGTAAGCTAATTTTGAAATAATATAAATAATATATTTATTTATTAAATTGTGATAAAATTTTTAGTTTTATTTCATCTAAAACTACTTATGGAATGTTACCGATATGGCGCAGTGGTTAGAATGCAGTACTGCAAGCTACTTCTGCTGACTGCTGCCAGCAGTTCAGCAGTTCGATTCTGACCAGCTCAAGGCTGACTCCACCTTCCATCCTTCCGAGGTGGGTAAAATGAGGACCCAGATTGTTGGGGGAAATGCGCTGACTCTGTAAAACCGCTTAGAGAGGGCCGTAAAGCACTGTGAAGCGGTATATAATTCTAAATGCTATTGCTATCTTCAGCATCCTCCGAGAAACTGAATGTTTATGGCCTTCTGCAACTGTATTTCTCTGTTGTTTTTTGATATGTAAGCGGAATATAAATCTAAGTGCTATTGGTATTTGGCCCACATGAGACAGGATATTCCCAATTTCCGATAATCTTAATCAGACATTTGTATCTGCACTGAATCCAAAACTTTCTTTTGACTAGTTCAATGAATTAGCAAATGAGATAATGAAATTATCCTTACTCAAAGCCATTTCAGTTAATAGATGGGCAAAAATCATGTAAAGATTGCTCCCCTTTTCTTTTCTTTTCTTTTCTTTTCCCTTTTTATATGTGAACCTAGACGTCTGAAGATGCCAAGAACTAAATCACAATTTTCTCTATAAGGGACTGATCTCTCTTGCTCACAAACAAAGAATCTCTGCCTCTCTCAATAGTTCTGTCCATCATATTTCAATACCTTTAATCATAGGAGGTCTTCAGCTACAATCTGGGGAAATGTAGTCCTTGAATAGTTTGACCAAGGTTTTTTTAGAAACATGTGGTACTTTGAGATGGTGGTGTATGCCCATGTTATTTTGGGATTATAGAAGTGGACATCACACCCAGTGGGTACCTGGTCAGGAAAGGCTGATCTGTCATTCACATTAAAGGGAATCCTGTAATTTTCTGTCTGCCAATCAATATAATCACATGGTTCTGACAGATGTTAAGGAGGTGACCCAACTGGTGTAATACTAATCCCACATCAAGGGTTTTGCTGTCAGTTCAAGCAAAGAGGTAAACTTCTGACAACTTAGAAAACTGTGGCTACTGACAAATACTTATGACTCTTTTAATAAATCAAATACTGTTACTGCTCAAATGAGTTTCTGCATTCGTTAAGAGCACTAAATTAAGCTCTGTAGGACTGTGTCAGAAGATTTAATGGAAACATTTGCTGCATATTAACAGGAGAGCTGATCTTGTATGCTCATCACTTCAGCTAGCTGAAGAAGTTTGCCAGCCAGTTCACAAAGCAAAATTCATCCAACTGGAGTTGATTATCATTATATACACAGCTTGTCGGGCCAAATCCATCCCCTGTGTAATCCCATTAAATTGTATAAAATCCTTGTTTTAACCATCCCTCCAGAATGAACAGCCCTGATGAGTTTTTGGAGGGATAGGTATTATCATATCCTAATTTCAAGTTTCCTAATTTCCTAATTTCCCATGATCTGTCACACAAGAAGACAGCATAAACATCATTTTACGGACAATGCTGTGGATTATCCTATCCCTTCTCTCCCACCTGAAATATATTATTCAATGGAAGGAAAAGCAAGATGCTGCCTTCGTGAAAATATCTAAAAGTAGCTCATACACGAGATGCTGTGGGGAAATTATGACGTTCCTTAGACTTACCTGGGTTTCCATGATTAGCTTTAGCTGTATTAAAGAGATCTGCTTTTTCCATTATCTATGATCAACTGAGAAATTCTGCTTTCTGTAAGCAACTATTTTAAACAAATGAACTCTAAACGTGTATATACAGAATAGATTTCACTGTATTCAACAGGTAGAGGTGCATTGTATTTCAACCTTTATAGTAAAGTAAAAATAGTATAGTATAGTAAAATAGTATAGTATAGTATAGTATAGTATAGTATAGTATAGTATAGTATAGTATAGTATAGTATAGTATAGTAAATAGTATAGTATAGTATAGTAAAAATACCACACCCCATTCTGTATATCAGGCAGGCAACCTCATTCCTTTGCTACAACTTCCATGGTTGTAGCAAAGTTGTAGTTCTTGACTATTTTAATTGACACTGTTGGAATTTGGAGTTTATAACATCGGAAGGATGTTGACCCTATCTGTGATATCCAGCCCTAATCCTGTTGCCATCTTGGGTGAAATGGTTTTTAAAATACTAAATACTAAAGACACAGATATTCTTTACAGGAGATAATGGCTTTTGGCATACATTAGGTGTTCTTGAGGAAAAGTGGAAGAAAGTGGGTTAGGTTTAATTTAGTTTAGGATTACGAGGGTAAAGTCACAAGCTAAGATTGGGTGTTTGAATACAGCTATGGACATAGTTAAGCTCTTGTTAAGCCATTATCCCCATCCCTATTCTGTCATATTTGTGATCAGAATGCCATTTGACTTTGCCTGGTGGTACTCATCTAGTTTCAGCTTCAGACCCAAAAAATACTTAATTGCCTAGGTAACGAAAACTTTCCCAAACTGTCAGGATGGACCAGACTATGCAAATAAACTCCCGCTTTAACAGGACCTCAATTTGCAAAAGAGATCCAAAGACAGCAGAAAGAAGAGAATGATAGTCCTACTGAAGTCTAATTGGTGAAACCAAGGTCAGCTCATGGACTGTGTTTGACAGTTCAGAAAAGTGGGATAAACTAATTTAGCTGCTGATCAGAGGCAGAAAAAAAGCAAATGGAGACAATAAAACATTTGTTAGGACAGAGAATCTGACTCGTTGATTAGAAGTTAGGTGGTCCTTATTGGAAGACCAAGGCAAGGGGAGTAATAGGGTGGTGGAACCAAAACAAGAAAGCAGAAAGAGTGAGCATCCATTGCTACCTAAGAGAACTTCCAGAAAGATTGTGGGAATTATTCTGTGATCCATATCAGAATCACTTGTTCTCAGAATGCTGCCTGTGTTGACGGCATGAATCACTTACCCTGTTATGGTTACCCTATTCAGTTTTAATTTCCAGATTTTATGAAGTGCTTGTTGCACTGGTAGAAATCCATTTTTTCTATTGGTGGCAATCCTTGCCTTCCCTTTAGTGCCAATTCCAACCTCAGGTGCAACTAACCAGGAACAGAAGTTGAGTTCAAAGCATTTCAAATTTATTACATGCTACATTTACACAAGAGTCTGATCTACTAATGCTCAAGGCAAACTGGTGCTAGATATGAGTCAATGGAATTCATGGGGGTGGGGGCTGGGCTTAGATTTCTTGTGGGAGTGTAGGAACTCCAAACTGATGACACATTTGACTCCAACTTCAGGCTCTGCCTGGTCATTTCCTAAATCCAAGGATCAAGTCAACTGTTCCTCACATAGATCACACCCACCCGCATCACCCAGCAGGGCAGCATCCCATATCTGGAACATGTCTCTTCTTGTAAACATTGCTCAGAACTTATTTTCCTTCACACCTACCTCACTCACCCAATCTAGCTGGCATATAGACATTGCAGCCATGGTCAGTTATTGAGAGATACATCGAGCTCTTCAGTTGATGGCATGCACAACAGACTTTTACAATGGAAAGAAGGAAGTAGGGTGTAGGAAGAATTTTCAATGGATTTATTTCTTCCACATGGCTTGGCTTCATAGCAACCTTTAAAAAAAAAAGCAGACATACTGAAATAGATGAAGGAGTGGGGGCTAACAATCTATTTTCTTCTCTTCCACAACTAGTGGCAACTCAACTGATTGGATAGTGAGCTCCTTCTGATTGCCTAGATGGAGGGAAGATCAGCACTGATTGGCTCAGAGTGTTCTTTGTTTGTGCTAGAAGAAATAGATGGATGGAACTATGCTCACTGAATGTCAACATTAAGAGAGATTTACAAATAATAATAATAATTATTACTGGTATTTGCCAGTAGTAGGGAGCATGTAACCCTCTACTTGTAATCATGTAATCAAAGTGCAATCAAAGTGTCACACAGGGATGGCTGCCATCTTGACTTTCTCTTTCTCTTCTGTGGATACCACTGACCAGTAGATTTGAACTTCTTTATCAGCAAAGTTGGAAATGATGCTAGTGTGAAAGTGTCTTAAATTATTTGAGAAAGTGTCTTAAATGTATTATATCCTGAAGTCTAGAAATACTATGCATTTACTTTAGAGCAGCATTTCTGAATTAGTTCGATTCCATACGTGTTGAGGCCACTCAGCTCAGTCAACCACCGAGATGGCTGAGAATTCTGGGAATGGTAATTCCAAGGTATTAAGTGTGAGAAATTTCAAGTGTTTCACAATTATGGAAACAAGAACAAAGTGCTATGAAAGTGGAGCTAAGGGTGGGGAAGAGATACATTGGGAAAAAGAAATCCCCTCCCACATTTGTGTGATTGCTGGCTCATCTCTGTACTAGACCCAGAATCGTAGCAAAAATAACATTCCGCACCTCAGATTTTTTTTTCTAAGTTAAATGGAAAGAAAAGAATAAGCTTGCACATATCCTAGAGATCAATTTAAATCCAGATAGATAAACAAATGAGCTGTACCAAAAATAGCAAATGTGTAATATAAGGTAGCTAGAAATGAGATTGTTTTTTCCTGAGATGACAGAGATAGATACCCAATAAGATTAGACAATGGATCATCAGCATTGTGCTGCTTTAACAGTCTCTAAACAAGATTTAAATGCCAATGCCTAGGTTTTTTGGCAGAAAATCAAGTGGTGAAGTGTTTTGACATTAAAAACTGCAGAGATTTTCCAAAACATAGCAGGTGTCCCTGCTATTGCAGATGACATGATAATAGCAGTCTCTACCCAGTGGGGGGCATGATCAAACCTCTCAAAAGGTCATCTAAAAAAAGAAGCAGTACAAAATTATATACATACATACATACATA
>JANHFL010004206.1:30438-43089 GCA_032468155.1 Oxyrhabdium leporinum
AAGCTGTAAACCGCCCCGAGTCTTCGGAATGGGGCGGTATATAAATGTAAAAATAAATAAAATAAAATAAAATAAATTGTCTCTGTTGACTGATGATTATCTTGAATCCATTTCAATCTCTGTTTAATTATTGAGCATATGACGATGGCACATTAGCCAGGACACTACAGTGTTAATACTGAGTAGTAGTTTGGCTACCTAGGACTTCTAGTCTGTTTGGTTCACGTTCGTGCACTATCCATAAGTGTACCACAGGGGAGCAAACTAGCTCTGCACTCAAAATGGCTAACAGTATTCTGAAGTGTCATCTAGGGTGTCTTCCCTCCATCGATGTCGCCTCACATTTGGGCATCGCATTTGGACAGGTCTGGCACCAGTTGGATTTGCGCATCTGCACAAAGCACTGTTATTTCTCTCACCGGTGGTACCTATTTACCTACTTGCATGTAGCTTGATTTCGAACTGCTAGGTTGGTAGAAGCTGAGGCAAGAGATGGGAACTCACCCCGTCCCATAGTGCTAGGACTCAAACCTAGCATTGGTCATAGACCTTCTCCAGTGTCTTTAAGCCACTGAGCCACCATGTGTCATTTCAATGCTCTGTAAATAAATACAGGATTGTTTCCATATATGCACAAGAGCTAAGAACATGTTGCTGAATACATAAGAGACAACAATTGCCTTGCTTAAATCTTGCATCAGAGATAAGACTCATTTGGTATCAAGACACCTAAATACTTGAACACCAAATAGATATAGATTAACTTGTTTGCAAAAGAAGATGTTAATCAGACTAGTTTTGCCCATCTGCTTGCTTCAGATTTGCTTGATCACCAGACTATATAAAGGGTGCATCACTCTCTTAACAGATTATCTAATCCTTCTAATCCTTGTCTATCTGCTAAGAAACCTGAGTGTTGTTCTTGTTAGATCTAATTTGTCTTACCACCATTTTCAAAAGTTCAGTTAGAGACCTATTGTGCTAAATGATGCATAAATGAAAAGAGAATAGAATGCATATTTCAATGGCTTAAAACAGTAGAAATACCTGCAATGGTGCTTTTGCAACTTAATATTCAAAGCATTATTAATTTTAGAAGTTAGTAAGTGACAATTATATTTAGAAAAGTGTGACTTGATGACAGTCATTTTGATGACATCCTTCATCTATGTTATCCTCTGAGAGAATCATTTAGCTATTGAGGCAAAGTGATTTTGCATCTGTTTCATGTTTATATGCATAGCTGTCAAATATGTGATGTAGGAATACTATCATTTTGCTTTATTTTCATTATATGGTCTAGAACTATTGCTGTATATTGTCTTTAGAATGCATTCAACACACACAGATAATAAAGGAAAAAGATGTTTGTGGATTTAATAAAAACAGACAAACTAATGCATTCTGGATATTTTAACATGGCCAATGGCAAGGGATTAGGAAAATTGTAATCTAAAATATCAAAAGGATATCAGGTTGGCTAACCCACTATAGAGTTATATTCGCTAAAGAATAGAAAATTGTATTTTAAAAATGAATGCCCCATTTGTAATCCATCAATTGTGAAACTGTGAAATACAAATAGTGCTACAATTTTCATAAACTCTGCTGTTTATAGACGAAGCAGACAGTAGAAGTAGCTAGACTATTTACATAAAAATCTACTGATGCTGAGTTTGTCAGCTGGAAAGCTGACAGTCTGGGTTTAAGACTTGAGTGCTGCTCAGCAGGGTGAATTCCCATTACTTGCTCCAGCTCTTGCCCACCTAACAGTTCAAAAGCATGCAAATGCGAATAGATAAATAGGTACCACTTTGGTGGGAAGGTAACAGTGTTCTATTCACCTTGGCGTATAGTCATGCTGGCCACATAGCCACAGAAGTGTCTTCAAACAATGCTGGCTCTCTTGGCTAAGAAATAGAAATGAGCATCTCCCCCTAAAGTTGGACATGACTGGATAAGGAGAACTTTTATCTTTACCTTTAATAGAATTAAACTTTTATTCCCAGATAAATGAGCATTATTTCTCTACATGACTGGTAACCATCTCAATAATTGATTTATAACTCCTGGCCAGCCAGAATTATAAAGCAAGATTTGCATTTATTTTTCTTGACTTCTTTAAGAGAGACTAGGCAAGAGTGACATGATGTTAATTCTGATTAATTTTAGCCTTGATTTGTGTAGCAGCCCTACTAACAGAGAGAATCAAAACAGGTCAAACCAGCTGTGTGTACTAATATGCATCTTGCTTGGGATAAATTAGTATTCAGACATTGTATTTACTACAATGTGTGAACATGGTTGCTATTTTTATGTAATCATACAGAAATGTTAACAAACCTATGCACATATGCTACATCAGTAAGGAAAGCATGTATCCATTATGTAAATGTGGCATTGCTTAGAAAATATCTTTTGTACGTTCTGACTTCAGCAGAAAATAAAAAAAAAATCAATGAAAAATTACCATTAATAATTAAAAGATTGTGAAATCCAATTGATTAGGTACTTAGTTTGTTTTTCAGGCAAAGAACTATCTTGTCTTTATAATGGTATGTCAAAGGCAACACTTTGAAAAAGTAGGTGGCACAATGTATCACTAGCATGGATCAATACAACTATTGGTATTTTGCTAGTAACTGATAGTACTCCGAAACTACAGTTAGCCTTTCTTGATGTGGATTCACTTCTATGTCTTAGATAGAATGGTGGATCACAATCAGGGCAGTTCCCTGCCTGCCACTTTCTAAGCAATACACTAAACTGGAGAACCATAAGAGCAAAGTACCAGAATGGGAAAACAAACAAGCATGTCTCTCTATGAGTTTGTCAAACTCAGGGGCTGCAGGCCGGATTCAGTGGGGTGCTTAGATCTGACCCATGGGGCGCTGAGATCTGGCTCGCAGGGCTACTCTAGGAACAGTGAAGGACTGGCCCACTGTGCTTCTGCCAGCAAAAGTGGAGCTCGGGAGGGCTGCACTCCGTTTTTGATGGCAGAATGTTGCAGGAGGCAGTGGCAGCCGAAAACAGAGCTTGGGAGGCTGTTTTCACTGGCAGAGCGTTCGGGCCACCACAGGCACCCCCGACACAAGTGATGTCGAGCTGGCCATGCCCACCCTGGTCCCCCGGCCTCCCGAGGTCAAACACAACCCTGATGCAGCCCTCAATGAAATTGAGTTTGACACCTCTGCTCTATAGTGATCACTTATCTAACACATCACTTATCTAATGCATCATTATGAAAAATCGTGCACAAATCTTTGCATCTATCTCATGTTTGTTCTGAGAAAGTAATCCTGTATGTGAGGCACTACTGTATATGTAATCCTTGTTTTTATTTGATCATTCCAAAATGATAAAGATGGGTTTCTAACTGATCATAAAGAGTGTGGAAAATTGTTTTTTAGAAATGCTTTGAAGTGGAAATAATAAGGGTGAAGTTGATTTGTGACTTGTGTGAGGAACAATTATCCCCAAGTTATTGGCCACAGTAGAGAAGACAGATTGATATACTGGAAAGTATTGTAGTTCTGAAGAAAATGCTAGTTCTCTTTACTCACTGATTTATCTTTCCTAAAATAGCCATTTCAAAGAATATTAAAATCATGGCACCGTATTAAGTCACATAAGAAGTTAAACTCTACCTGCCTACTGCTTCTGGGCATACATTTAATTCTCGACTTACAACCACAACTGAGCCCAAAATTTCTGTTGCTAAGCAAGACAGCTGTTAAATGAGTTTTGCTCTGTTTTACAACCTTTCTTGACACAGTTGTTAAGTGAATCGCTGTAACTCTTAAGTTAGTAACATGGCTGTAAGCAAATCTGGCTTTCCCATTGGTTTTGTTGTTCAGAAAGGTGATCACATGATCCCAAGACGTTGCAGACTGTCATAAATATGAGTCAGCTGCCAACTAGCTGGATTTTGACCACATGACCCTGGGGATGCTGCAACAGTCATAAGTGTGAAAAATGTTCATAAGTCACTTTTTTCAGTGCCATTGTAACTTCAAATGTTCACTAAACAAGGACTACCTGCATGCACTATTCAAGATTATGGATGAAAAAGAATTCTGCCACAAATACTCTTTACGTTTTGTCGTCAGAGAAGTATAGCACTAGTGTGCTTGGCAACCCATCAAAACTGTGAACAGATTGCCAAGAGCCCACATCACAATCACATAACCGTGCGATGCTGCAATGGCCATAAATTTTGGGCATGTGTAATAACTTCATCCGGTGCTGTCATAATTTTGAATGGTCACTGAATGAATGGCCATTAAGCGAGGCCTAAGCATAAACTAAAATGCCCTGTCTAAAAGGAACAGATTTCTCAATCCTTATCGAGGAGGATTAGAGAAAACATATGCCAATATTGCCTGATTGCTGGAAAAGGAAGGCAGTTAAAAACCCAGGGAAAAAGAGAAATTTGTATGTTTGTTAAGTATTTTTTTACTTATATCTATAACAGTTACTTATAAATATATTATTAGGCAGAGATAAATATAAGTTGTATATATTAGGTTTAACACAGTAGAAGTACATATTTAGCATAATGAACCAAATTGTGTAAATATTAAAAAAAAGCATTCAAACTCCGATTCTTTGGTTTATACTAAAACTTAATTGGAACCTTTTCACAAAGCCCAAGCCAAGCTTTGAGCTTTATCTTTAATAGTGGATTTTGAAAAAGTGCCATATCTAGAGACATGTATTATTTCTTTGAAAGTATCAAATTACCTTTTTTTATTTTTGGCAAATAATAATCTACCCATTTTATCCAGATGGAACTCCTTTCAATTCCTTGGAAAGAATTATATCCTAGCATATTGCTTGGAGAAGCAGTTAAGATTCCTGACTTTGATATGTCCTGTAATGTAGAATAATTTCCAATTGTAAGAGACCGCTCAGAACAGTCAAATATGTATTTGTGATCTTTTTAATAAGGCTTTATTCCTCCTGCTGAGTTAAATTATATTTGGGCAGTACCTATCAAACAAGGCTCACTGTTTTCAATAGATTACATTTTTCTTAGTGTTTCAAATGAAAAATCTGACAACTTTAGTGTGTTAACTGCAATCAAACATGTTGCAAAACTTGCAAATTAAGGTTCTGTTGTCTGATGTGGATGCAAGATAGAAACTCATTCTATGCCACAGATCACAAGATATACAACTCTAAGCTGCTAAACTACAAAGTGACAAACTAAAAACCATATTTATAATTAACTTTCACCTATTTCCATGGACATTCTCAATTTCATGTAGCAGTTTTATCTTTTTATCTTTCCCGATATTCTTTACGGTCAGTAATTATTCTCTTCTTTTGTTGTACATACTTCTGCTAGACTCTCTGATTTCATCTTCATAGTTCAGTTATTACTGACAATATTCAGGTTTATCCTTGTTCTGGGTGATATAAGCATCTCTTTCCATTTGTATACCATTCTGATCAGCTGCTCCTTCCCTTCCCTATTTCTCCCTTTGTTTGTTAGATTAGGGTGTCCTTAGTCATTAGGAACTTAAGTGTCCAAATCACAGATAGCATTAGCATTTAGACTCATATACTGCTTCACAGTGCTTTACAGCCCCCTCTAAGTGGTTTACTGAGATAGCATATTGCCCCCAACAATCTGGGTCCTCTTTTTACTGACCTCGGAAGGATGGAAGGTTGAGTCAACTTTGAGCCTGGTGAGATTCAAACTGTGAAACCGCAGTCAGTCAGCAGAACTAGCATGCAGTACTGCATTTTAACCATTGTGCACCTCTGTTGTGACCCCACAGCTTTCTTCAATGTATTTCATTTAAAAAAGGTTCTTTAATTTATATTTAGTGAATGTTCCTGGCATCCATCAATTCTTCGCCTCTGAGGTAGCTAAGCAAGTGGTTCATGGACAGATTGTGTCTTACTTAAATGACTATAGCAACCCACTGGTTAAGTTATCCATTACCACATTTTGTCCTTTGACTAGGTCCAGAATTCTGTTGTTCATACTCTTCTGGATCATATTTCACCATCACCTCTTTCAATTGCTACATATTACTTTGATTCGGTATTCGAGAAATACAACAGTATAAATTAATTGTTCAGATATATTGTACTTTATCAATGGACATACCTAGCTACCGTACCTCTCAGGCATCAGATAATACACCCCAAAATTGGGCTCAGCTTATCTGCGGATGGGCTTATCCATGAATATATACTGTATATTGTAATGCTATCCATATTTCCCATATATATTTTCATATAAGCCCAGGTATACAAATACTTGAATTGTGATCCAAAATACAAAAAAAGAAGCTCAGAATATATGTGAGTGGTACATTTTTCATGGTATTTGAGTTAAACATTTGAACTTCAGTTTATTCACAGATGGTCTTATCCACAAGTATGTATGGTGTTTGAAAGACCTAGTGATAGCTCATGAACATGTGTATTTAATGTGATGACATGGATAGAGCCATCTATTTTTTCCAGAGAATAGAACAGCTAGATTCTGTTGAAAGCCTTTTCTCACCTCGCTCTTCTTTTGTAAATCTTTGCTCATGAGAATTATTTTTAGAGTTAGGTATCTTAAAATGAAAATATACTAAATACACTTATTGTATCTCATCAAAGTAGTGGGGGGGCTGTTTCTAAGTATTAATGTAGTGATCTTGATTTTATGATAGGTCATTGGACCTATTAATCTAGTGGCTCCTTATTTTGTATCATGATTTTACCATTTATTTATTTGTTTATTTAACAGATTTATGAGCCACCCAATTTCAAAGTGAGCCAAGGCAGTTTATACTTAAAGCAAGAAAACATAGAAAGAATCTAAGCAAACAAATTGCACAATAATCACCCACCCACCACTGCACAAATCCCTTACCCCAAAGCCTGGAAGAACAGCCCAATGTTCAAAGTTTTCCAGATCATCAGAAGTGAAGTTATGTGGATCTCTGGGGCAGTTACCAATCCAGAAGGCAAGTGCTGTGACAATGAAAACCTGGATCCCAATAGTGGGCCCTGTTTGATTGAGGGGATGTGAAGTCCTTCACCCTGCTTGTTGATGTGTAGCATTCCATGGTATTAATTGCTTTCTATCCTATGTGTAGTGTCCTTTGTTATAGCCACATAAGAAATCAATTTAATACTCTATGGGACATAGAGATCCAGAAAAAGTGACACCAGCTTTTGATCAACAAAAAAATTGTAATTATTGTTACAGCAGTTTATATAAGGCCCAATGTTCCTAAATGCTGAACAGCCAAAATATGGAGGCAGAATGAATCTAGTATTAATGATAATTCTGAGTCTTTGGAGGGCTACAGATCTTTACTTTACATGCAAAAAATAAAAAATTCGGTCCCTTCTAATTCTAAACAAGAAAAGAAAAATCTGAAAAGCAGAAATAGAAAATATGGAGAAAAATGAGTCCATACTCTGGCTCAGAATAAAGGAGCAGCCTTGTTTAGATAATCTAACTAGAAAATTGGCCTCTTGCATTAAATCCCAGACATTTCATTGTAAACTGGCTCAATTTTGTGAAATATAAGTAACTTTAATATGCCAATGAAAATTCTCAGTCATCCAGGTAGAGTTGTTTGGAAGTTTAGTCATGGCAAATGAACTTCTTTTCTTTTTTGGTTTGAAATGTTTTGCTGCTTATCCAAGTAGATTCTTCTGTGAAGCTTCACTGAGGAAACTACTTGGATAAGCAGAGAAACATTTCAAACTAAAAAGAAAAGAAATACAATTGACACGACTAAACTTTCAGATGAATGACTTCAGTGTTCTGTTTTCCCAGCAACTGAAAATAGCTAACTTAAATCACTTTTAACTTCTCCATAGGAGTGTACATTTATGTTATACTGCATATCAAAGGCAGATATGCATGGTAAGCAGCTAAAAATGGTTTCAGCGACTAGTGCGGGAATAATATAAGATTACTAGCATTCATGATGTGATGAGAACAATAAATCTCCAGGTTAAAATATGATGGTTACAAACATGAAATGAAAACGAAGATAAATTAAATCAGCCCCATGATACTGACAAATTTTATCCTGGCAGAACCTTTAGATTCCTCCTTGGAAACCTTCATCGTAAGATTGTAGGTCTTTCTATATTTGGATATCTTGTGCACATACATTAAGAATATCCATTATGTGAAAAGTTATTTTCTTTAAAAGTGGTTTAACATCTGGGTCAGTTCATATATATTCTCAATGAATTTTCATATGGTTTGAAAACATAGCACATGAGTTAAACTAAAAGCTACAGACTTACAATAATTATGACATAGTGTTCAGTTGTTTTCTATATTTCCTTTTCAGCAGAAAATATTGGAATTATTCTCCTGTGACTATGAACTAGTTCGTGATATGTATTTGTTATTGGCTACAAGTCTTATGGACTACAAGCCTCAGGTTATCACCTCAACTGAGCCCAAAATTCCTGTTGTTAAGCGAAACATTTGTTAAGTGAATTTTGCTCCATTTTACGACCTTTCTTGTCCCAGTTTTTAAGTGAATCGCTGTAGTTGTTAAATTAGTAATATAGTAGCTAAGTGAATCTGGTTTTCCCATTGACTTTGCTTACCAGAAGGTCGCAAAAGGTGATCACATTATCCTGGGACACTGCCACCACCATAAATATGAGTGAGTTACCTACCAAGTGTCTGAATTGTGATCACGTAACCATGAGAATCATAAGTGTCAAAAATGGTCATAAGTCATTTTTTTCAGTGCTGTTGCAACTTTGAATGGTCACTAAATGAACTTTTGCAAGTCAAGGACTATATAACAAATTATGTTCAATTAATGATACTGCTTTAAATACCCAGTTCTACTCTTGAAATCAATCATTATGCAACATCAGACTGTTAATAGGTCAAATTATTAACGCATCAGAATGCTCTTTTAACTATCAAAAATTAAAACACAATATTGACTGACACCATGAATCAGATTCATCAACAACAAATTGTAGAAAATAGCTGATAATACAAGTCAAATTTGGCCATTTTTCTTGTGCAGCATAAATAACCTGGGAAAAAAATATATGTACTTGGAGTAGTTTGATGAATTAGATTTGGAGCTAATTTTCAATGTAGTACTGGAGAAGCATTCTAGTAAAATCATGAAGGGCCTAATAATGCTGATAGATTTAATATATATTCTAGGGGAAGGATTTTCCTGGATATTAAGCATAGTTTCAGAATTCTATATTGCGTTCTATATTTCTTCAGCATTAATTCATTAATATAAAGATAATTCATACATTATATCAGTTGAACAGCTTTTTGTGTGATGCTTATTAAAACCTCCAACAAACATTTTAAAAAAATTAAACTTTGCTTTCACTATTGTCAGTACATATATTTTGAATGTATTGTAAGCATTGCCATGAAAATCTCCTCCAGCTTTTGTAATACATATCCATTGACTTCAAAATGCTGATTTTGTTCGAAGATACTAGAGAACTAGGCAGTCATTGTAACAACCAATGACTTCAGAGGTCTTTATTACATAGTACAATATGGTCAATCCTGAAATCCCCCCTCAACAATTTATGACCCAGCAGCACACATCGATGATGACTTGATCATATTTTCAGTCTTTCATGTAAAAGATGCCAGAAGACTGCACTTCTATCGCCAATTCCTACCTTAACCATCTACAGCATAAAACCTGGCATAATCAGGGTTTATCCCACTGTGATTGCATATCTGCTGCATACTCATTTCTGCATCCATTTCCACTACACACCATAGAAAGCTCCAGTTTTCTCAGTCTCTCTCAAGTCTTGTCTCAATCACGGACTATGAAAAATCCCATTAATCCCCAGGAAAATAATAGAGTTTATATATTACAGGGGTTGATTGGGGTGAGTTTATTTACACCGAGCATGACTTTGTCAGTTAAGGAATGGGTCTAATTACTCAAAATTTATGCCATGAACTCATCAACATATAATAACTTATTTTGGACACATTATGCTAAGACCTAGCTCCGTGGAGAAGGCTCTAAAGCTGGGGAAAGTGAAGGAATCCAGCAGCACCTGGACTCAGTTACAGTGGCAATCAATGCACTATTAGAAAATCTGAAAGACCAAGTTAGGGACAGATTGCTATGAAGAAAATACATCTAGGTTGTTAGTACTTGTTGATGAATCCGTGGCATTTAATCTAATTACTTCAGCCTTAACTGGTACATCAATTAGCTCTGGTATGGAGTCTGCACACTACGTTCACACACTATGAACACGCTTTCAATGGTGTGGGAGTAGGAATGGATTTCCAGAAGAAAAACTGCAGACTACAGGAACCAGGAGCTCTTCTCAGGTGATCCTGAAGACACAGATAAACCTCCAAGTGCTTGTGTTCTGAAAGGGTGTTTGGCAATTCCTATTGTGGCTGAGGGCTAATCCTAACTTTGTTGGATCTTGTGTGACGTATTTGCTATCTATCTCTTTATCTCTTAAGTGCTGACATCTGCTGTGGGCTATTAAGGAAGGTGGAGACTGCATTCTCCCTTTAAAACCACATTTCCATTTCTCTCTTTAGGAAATATAATATTCTGCCTTTTTAATATTCCTCAATATATTTCATTCTTCTAGGAGAGGGGTGGGTGCTAACTTTCTATAAGAGTTAAATAAAATGATTACAAGTATTAAAACTACTTCATTGGAACAAAATAAAAGAAATAGAATAAAGAAAGTCAAAAGCTCATTAAAGAGTTGTCACTCTGTTGCCATCTTGAAGACCTCCATTAAGCACAACACTTGAAATCACAAATGAGAATTCATTGGCCTTGTCAATTTTCAGCAACAAATGTTTTCCTCTTTCTGTCTCCCAACTCAAAAACTTTTGTGAGGATCTTTCCTCTTGCAGTTACCATTTTGAATTCACTGCACATTTCTTCACATAACATGCTAAAAAGAGGTGCACAAAACAATCAAAGTTTCATCACATTCACAATTTTGTAACATGTTTCAAGGCTCATTTGAGAGCAAAAGCTTTGTTTTTTTTACCATCAGCCATTCCCTCTGAATAGAATGATATGTTGCCTTGTATTCAAATATTACTAATTTCATGTGTTTAATGCCCCTTTTTATTCATCACATAGCTAATGCTCCATTAGTACTTATCCCAAAACTTCCTTTATTTTCATTGAAGCAGGACCAGAAATGTCTCACCACACTGTTGTATCAATAAATGAGAATATTTGTAGCTCATGGTTGAAATGATGTGTCCTTGGTGCTCTCTGAGCTTGGTGGTTTTCTTGCAGATGTTTTGTTACCCAAACCAGGTAACATCATCAGTACTATAAGGAGTGGGGTTTGCTCTCAGTGGCTTATCCTGTCAGTATTTTGGTGGCCAACAGTAAACAGCCCAACCAAAGAACCTCTAAGAGTACCCTCCCCCTCCCCATGTATATAGCACATATAAGTCAAGGGCTGATTCACGTTTTGCATGATAATTGTTTCATTCAACTATAATTGAGATCCAAACTGCTCCTTTACATTGTTCATCATGGATTTTTTAATGACTTTGCAAAGTGCCATTCTAGAGGGGAATTTTGTCAATAGCTTCTACTATATAGAATTTGTCATCAGCCTAGCAGCTTACTTTTCAATGATGGCGTGATTTTAGCTGTTTTTTCCCCAACACCTCTATTGCTTTCTTTCTTGGCAAGGACAGCCATTTCTTTCGAATTGGAATGGATTGTTTTGCAGTTGTTCCAAACATGCCCCCCCCACAAAAAAAATAAAAAAAAATCTGTTGGTTTTATTTGAAAATATCTCAAAAGTTCTGAAGGCTGGTAATGTTTCATAAAATTAAATGAACAAGAGGGATAAAAGAGTGGATCACCAATAAAATCCAATTTTTAGATATTCATTGTTAGACTTCCCATCCGCACTGTTCCCTTTTGGTTACTTCTATGAAATTGCAGTTCCATTCAACACAGCACACACAGATTCACAGTCAGTAACTTCACTTGAAACCTGTTTTCTGTTGTCAGTTTTCTGAATTTCAGTACTTATATTTTCAGTTGAATGCTTCAGTGAACTCGTTTTCAGCCACTGATCCTTTTTTGTGAGCCAGTCAGAACAATTTCTGGTTTTGGTCTGGCCAGCTGACTGTCAGTGAAGGTACTGCTAAAGGAATGAGGCAGATGATCATTGTTGCACACAGGGAAATGGGGCTGAGGAGGGGGGCATGGGGGACATCAATGGAACATGGTATGACTGCACAAATCTGTTGGTGCACTTCAATGGAAAATCTTTAGTGACTTCCCTGTAAATCTTTACTGGATTCAATGCATTAGTCTGACCATCATTGCTGAAAGTCATTGATTGAGCTGAGTTTATATTATCAATGGTTAATCAAGATTCACAATAAAGTGGCTTCTTCCCAGGCAATCATGTTAATCAAGCTTAGATAAAAATATCTTTTGTAAGTAAGTAAATAAGTAAAAATCAGATTCACCCAGCCTTTCCTCTTGAGTAGGAGGTGTCTGAGTTCTCGGGCAGACTTTGTTTCTGGATCTAGGTCATATTTAATAAATAATTATTCTTCTTATTATCTGTCTGTCTGTCTGTCTGTCTGTCTGTCTGTCTGTCTGTCTGTCTGTCTGTCTGTCTGTCTGTCTGTCT
>JANHFL010004206.1:61380-89493 GCA_032468155.1 Oxyrhabdium leporinum
AAGATGAGAATAATGATGGTAATACTGCCTTTCTAGATAGTTTGACAGTGTGGTAGGTAGTTGTTTAGCAGAGTGATGGCTTGGGGGGGGGGGATGGTCGTTGTGTCTAGTTGTTCTGATGTGCCCTATGGCATCATTATATTCCAGGGATATGACATAGGAAGATTTCATAAATTGCAGAAACAAAACTCCAAGCTTCTTTCTTCATTGGCCAAGTTGCTAGCGGTTATAGTTTACCAGTGTTCAAAGAACTTTCTATGTCCAGTTCTGATCTACATTAATAACCACTTAATAGTGAATGTTTCGAAGAAGTAAACTGAGAAAAAAAAGTTAAATATAACTATGTGTATTATATGCTTCTCGATTTTGTATTTTAGTGGGACAAAATACTGATACACCAAATTACTTTTTTTCCCTCTTCAGGTACCATGAGAAACCATGGAAATAGAAGAATGCAAATCATTAAGTAAAAGAATGCAAATCATTTGGGTGTCCTTTAGTGTAACTTTTCTCATTTTATTGTGAAATAGGTTCATACCCAATAAATTAAATTATTTAAAGAAACTGCTAAATGCCCTGAAATTTTCAACTGAACATTATTGCTTCAATAGATATATATGCAATAACATACCCAAAACAGAAAGTGCCTATCGTTTATAAAAAAATATTTTTTAAATTTTTACCCTCATTCCCAATTATTATGCATTTTTAAACAACATTTATGTGTTAGGTTTTTAAACCTATATAAGAAACTTAAATGTATAAACATACATAATATTCATATAAGAAAAGGAAATCCTTCAGAGGCTGGGGAGGGTGAAAAACGGGCCTCCCGGAATTCAGGAAGACCAGAAATGGGCCCTTTTCCAGCCTCCAAAGGGCCTCTGGAGCCTGGGGAGGCCATTTTCACGCTCCTGGAGGCTCGAGGAAAGCCTCTGGAGCCCAGGGAGGGCAAAAATGCCCCCCCACTGTGCTGCAGGAGGCCGACTAGTCCATACCGACCATAGCCAAGCTCACCCAGCAACCGGGCAGTGAACCCGTTGTAAAACATTTTTACATATATTCTGTAATACAGAAAAAGAATTTCAAGCTCTACAGAAAAACTACTGTAATCTTATAAAACTCATGTTATTCTTCCAGATGATGTCAACCGTGCTAATGAGTTCCCACTGTGATATCTAGTCCTATTACATTATATATAATTTTATTGAATTATATATTCAATAAAAATGTTTGGGGGGGGAAGTCTTTTAGACATAACATGATTGGAACAATAAAATAAAGAACTTGTTTACATTACATTCTATCACAGTTCAATCTTACCTGATAAATACAATATGCACTTGTTTTATATTCGGCAGATTAGAACTGAATCCATACATACACCGCTGTCTCTTATCCTTTGACTAAAATACAAAAAAGTTCTTTCAAGTTCTTAAAACCATTTTTTACCTTTCCTTTCCTTCCTCATAGGGTAAATGGACATGGTTGGGTTTGCTTTTTACTATCATTTCCATTCCCATGATTTTTACAAAATGAGGATTAAGATGTGCCAGTAATTAATTCCTGTAATTCCAAGTTAGTGACCATTCAAGCTTACAACAAAATTAAAAAGAAGTGACTTATGAGCGGTATTCAGACTTGTAACTGTTGCAGCATCCCCATGGTCATGTGATCAAAATTCAGATGATTTGCAACTGGTCTGTATTTTTGACAGTCGCATTGTCAAGAGGTCATGTGAACACCATTTGTAACCTTTCCAGCTGTCTTCAAAGTCAATGAGGGAACCCAGATTGGCTTAATGACAGCATGATTCACTTAACAACTGCAGTGATTCACTTAACTACAGCGGCAAAAAAGGTTACAAAATTGAGCAAAATTCAGTTAAGAACTGCCTTGCTTAGAATTGGAAATTTTAGGCTCAATTGTGGTCGAAGGTTGAGGACTACCTGTATTGAAATGAGTTTCCTTATTTTGAAAGGGGAAGAAAAAGAGGCCTCCAAGTTTCCCTGGCAGGAGGAAAAATATTGTCCTCTGCTCCTTTTCTGGTGGAATTCAGAAAGCTGTTCGTATCCCTAGATACGTTTGCATACTTGGCTTCAGTTCTTTAGAGCACTGCAATCATGCTTACAGTTAGATCCTTTAAGTTTTTTTAAAAAGCACTAAAATGCATGTTTTACCCCTTCAGTGCACAGATATAGTATAATAACACCTTTTCTCAACTTCTTTACTCTATAGGAACCCTTGAAATAATTTTGAAATCACAGGAAAAATTTAAAAAACACAATACTGAACAATATTGTTCATTCCTACAGTAAGCTACCCAATCCTCATTTTACAATAATTACAGCAAAAGAAAAGTAGCAGTCAACAACTGATTTGCGGTGTGTAAAAATCCCCACCTGAGAGCTGCCGTTGCTTAGCACATTAAATTTTAAAAATATGCTTGTTTATTTTTTATCACAATCTCTCATGAAACCTCTAATAACCTCTCACAAAACCTTAGACTTCTGTGGAAGTGACAAGACTGCACTAGAAACTCCTTACATTATGTTATGCTTTTAGAACTGATTGTAGTATGACATAGTATAATTGCTGTTTTTATACTATTGCACTTAGTTATAAATACATACTTAAGTAGTATTACTATTCCCTTTCATTCACAATCATTCCCACTGATTTTCATGAACTCCAGTCTAATTTTAATCCCCATGCTATCACACTCAATAATTTGTTAACTATAATTTGTAAATGATCAGCTCAGATGTTCAACAAATTTTTAAATTCCCATCTGTTAACCTGTTCATTCTTTCATATAACTTCTCTTGTTTACTGTAAGCACTTTACTATAGTAAATAAAGTACCGGTAAATTCAAAAACTTTACCAGTTCAGAGCAGAGTTCTGAAACAGATACCATGTTTCAAATAAGTATATTGTCTTTAATAATCCCATCAGTTATCAATTCAAAATAGTTTTTTTTAAACTTTCCTGTAAAAAGAGAGATAATCATAGTCAACTGTTTTTTTAAAATGCTTTTTAAGAGATGTGGTTGTGTGAGAAGATAGTGTACTTATTACTGATAATATCTTTAGATATTCATTGAGCAAAATAATAGAAGAAAGCCAAACAAGATAAATATGAAACTACATAAGAAAATCTTTGAACTGAGGAATTAAAAGTCATTTTAACTGAGGAATTTTAGTTCATCACATCATATCCGTATGTTTAAATTTTCTAGATTACAACGAACCTAATGCTCTACGGTTGCAGAGCTGGTATAAATGAAAAAGGATATCAGTATGTTTGCTTTGAAATCACTACTAATGGAAAATGTTTAGAGTTCTATTCTTAAGAACCTCTCTTGATATTTTACGCAGAACTCTACTGAAATATAAACTATTATCCTGTTCGCCTTTCAAAAGGCACTCAGTCACTTGTCAACAAAAAACTAGTTACGCTTATGTAGTGAATTAAAATCCCCAGGAGCTAAATGCTGACCACTTAAGGGAACCCAAAAGGAGAGGCTATTTGCAACCTATTGTGTACAGTTCCTTTAGTCCAGTAAGGAGATAATAGGTCTAATAGCTATTGTAGTTATAGACACATGAAGGATAAAGTAACAATTGCTATTATTTAAATAGAATCACAGAAGAAATGCAGGCTGCTTGCAACTCAAGGATACTTTTGCTATGCCTGTGTTTATATTAGATTAGAAAGTGGGAAGGACAGAAAGTTATTCCCCCCCCCCCCACCAAATTAAACACCTGCAGAAAAAATAGAACCCATTTGCAGTCTATATACACTGTATGTGTAAAGAGATAAGTTGTGTCTTCAGCCTTAAAGCAGCAGTAACGGTAATATTTCTTTCTTGAAGAAGGAAAGAAGGAAAACAAATTACATATTATTCTGCAAAGCAATGTCAGCAATTGATAGTACTGTATGGAAATTGAAATAGTAGAATGACCCTATTTTTAATAAAGAGAGAATTAGAATGATAAATGTTTATGCCAATGAGGTCCATTGGCAGTAGTAGCGATTAAACTTGAAAGCAAATGTTTTACAGATAGTCCTTGTCTTACTTATGATTGTCTTTCTTATGATGAATGTCCTTTCTTGTCAACATAAAAATGTCACATTCCCCTTCTGGTCACATGACATCATTTCAAGCATTTCTGACTGGTTGCGGTATCTCACATTCACATGGCTGTGGTTTGCAATGTTTTTTGTCAGTTTCCAGCATTTTTTTTTGAAGGGGTAACATTCAACTCTGTGATTCATTTAACAACCTCCATAAAAATGGTCATAAAGCCAGATCTGGTCATATGGGTGCAGTCACACCACGGACAGGGCTCACAACTGAAATTCCAGTCCTAGTTGCGATCGTAAGTCAAGGACTATCTGTAACATTTGGGTCTGAGTTAAATAAAATTATGCCATCTGAGAAGTATCAAATCCAAGACTGAAGAAAGCACTTGATAAACTCCTCTCCTTCCCACTTGTCCATTCTCCCCATACTTGGATCCAAAATAAATTCATGTTGTCATCTATTAAATTAGAAACCAGTAAAACAGCTGAACAATAAAAGCAAAAGAAGAAAGCCAGTGAGTTGGAGAGTCAACTTCTCCAAAAATAATAGACACAAGATGTTGAGAACCATACATCTGAGGTAGGTAAAGTAGGCACCATAGTATATGGGCGAAAGCAAGATGATGGAAAGGAAGAACTGCATTGTAGAAAAAACTTGCATTGCACAGGGCACACAATTGTTCTCTCTGTGCTGAAAGATAAGCATGAAAAGATTTGTAAAATATTCCTAAGTTCAAAGAGAAAGATGATAAAAGGTATAATGAAAATAATGAATATAATGAAAAGTCAAAATGGATGAATAGGTAAGAAGTTTACAGAAATAAACATATGCGGAAGATTTTCAGATCTCAGAAGAGGTTTCTATAAAAGTAACTATTTTATGAACATCTTACAGAGACAATCACCACTCGAGCAACTTAATAAGTTGTCTTGTCACAGACACTGGTCGTAAATTGCTGAGTTACCTGTTGGGAAATAAGAAATTAAAAAGGAAAAGGAATGGAAATGAGTAACTTCAATAAGTGGACTTGACTCACTAATTTTAAGTGGTATAAGTGACACAGCAATTTCAGTATGCCTAGAAATACATAATAAAAAAAGTAAAATAAATTATGTATGTCCCACTGATTAAGACAAAGGCATGAATTTGATATTCAGAAATAAGTAGCTTAATATATCCATCCTAATCATTGTATATAAGTCTAGCTGTATCTGACATGACTAATAGTTATGATGACACTGGGGACTCTTTCTAGTAGTATATCTATTTGCTGTTAACAAGAAACTAATATCAATAAAAATGATATTTTTAGGCATCATCTACTTCATTCGAATTAGTGACTAGTAATTAAATAAGAATAAATGGAAATCAAGTGTAAAAAAGACACAAAAAGAAACTAATTCCTGAAATTCACAATGATGCTCTTTATATTACAAACAAGCATGCTTTTTTGGCATTCTGTTTATTTGGGTAAGGTAGAAAATGGGGCAAAGGAACAAAATTGTCATATGCTGCTATCTGATCCACCAAAGGAAGACAAAAAGGGAAAGCATGCAAAGCCAACAATAACAAAGAAGCATCCATGCTCTGCAGATGTGTCAGCATGAAGACATGATTTGAAACATCAGTGTGCTTTTCAAAAGTGCAGATTGCCAAAAGTAAAAACATTTCTTATGTGCACTGACCTTTAAAAATCAAAGTTCAGTCAGTGAATACCTCTGGGGCAAAATTGAGATTGCTCCCATTGTAAATGTCATTACAATCATGTTTGGGCAATGTTGACCAAACCATGAGATATGCTACCAATTGTTGTCAACCAACTAGGAGCTGAGATAAAGACATGCCAAGGTCATGCACCCCAACCCAAGCGAAATTATATTTCTCAAGTTTAGTTTCACACAGCTTCTCATTTTTCAGACCTCATGTTTTGTTCCAATTCTGTAGTGCTTTGAGTTTTTTTCTTTTAAAAAAAGTCTGCCATAAAAAATTATACTAATTTTCATCTTTTTTGAGACTTCTCCTTTGATCATCCCAGTACTTACATATTTATCAACGCACTGGCTGGATTCAAAAGAACTGGGCAATTTCCATTGATTCCCCAATCTCCCCTTTTTAGGGAAAGATGTAGAAAATGTGACCAGTTTGTAGTTCCCGAGGGCCTTGGAAGAAGCAGATTGTCTGGAACTTGTTGATTCAGATCTTATTATAGTACTGAGATAGTGTTGACCTACATCTCTTGGAACTTTGGCAGTCCTGAGATGGAGGCATCTGTGATGGTGACATGGGAATGATCTTGGGAGACAGAAAGAAGAGCCACTAGCTAGATAACAATCAGATAAGAGGAAGCTGAGCCTACAGAAGGAATGGAGCCATGGCAAATGTAGTAAAAAAAATGATAGAGGTCTGCCTGTGTGTGAGTTGCCTAATTTGGAAACCAACCAAAATGTTAGGCCAATCTATTAGATGTAACCAGCTTATCGGAGGCCTCTTAATGAACAAAACTGAACTTAAGAAACATGTGTCTTAATATGTTTCTGTCTGGTCTACTAGCAAGACTGAGAAAACTCAGAAGAGTACTCTTAAATACTCAAAAGTCCTCATTCTTACTGGACACTATTTAAAGATTTAAAACCCATAACAATCCTTTTTGAGTGGTAATTTCAAAATCTGATTATCTCCTTTTTTGTTCTCCTTTTATTTCTATTTTTACACAGGTTAAATTCCCTACAGTATATCTGTTACTACATTTTATAAACCAAAAATTTATCAGAAATTATACAGACTGAAGGATTTCTATCATTACACAATTAATTTAGAGTTCAGAATTAATGAGTTTTAACTTGTTCAAAATGTGCTTGGCTATTTCAATTACAGTTTGAGATCCCATCTTCCTAATTTAGAAATAAAAGGCTCATATCAAGAGAGCCTTGACAAACTGAAGAATTGGCATTGACTCTTTTAGAGCCACCTGACATTTTTGACATATCTCCAAATTATATAATATTATCACAGAACAAACACATCAACGTCTAATTTGTTTGAAAATGACTTTGGGAAAAAAAATCCAACAAGAAATTAAGAATTAAAAATAGGATAAAATGTAAACTAGGGTTATTATCCTTAGCACAAATTAAAGAAAAATATCTTATAGTATTTCATGGCTAGTACAGGTAGTCCTTGACTTATGACCACAACTGAGCCATTGCTAAGCAAAGCAATTGTTTAGTGAGTTTTGCCCCATTTCATAAGATTTTTTTACCACAGTTGTTAAGTAACGCATTGAAGTTGTTAAGTTAATCATGTGGTCATTAAGTGAATCTGGCTTCCTCCATTGATTTTGAATGTTGGAGACAACTGGAAAAGTTGCAAATGGTGATTACACATGACTCAGGACAGTGCAACTGTCATAAACATTTTCCAGTTGCCAAGCACCTGAATTTTGATCACATGGCCATGGGGATGCTACATAAGTGTGAAAAACAGTCATAAGTCACTTTTTTCAGTGTTGTTGTAACTTTGAACAGTCATTAAACGAATGATTGTAAGTTGAGGACTACCTGTATATGACTCCTTATAAACTAGCATCTGTATAAACTAGCATTCATGAACAAAATAATCCCCCCTCTTTGTGTTTTTTTCTAAAGAAAAGGAAACAATATTTCCACTTTTGGTGATAATTTCTTCATGTCTTTCCTTCTGGTCTGATATGTTTTTTAAAAATAAAATGAAAAATGAAAAAGTTAATGTGTCTACAACTGGTGTTTCTGAATATATTTTAACAGAAGTATTTACTCGAAAGAATAACAGTATTTTTGTTAACTGCCTATAGAATAGTGTGTCTCATAGTGGGTGATACCACCCTGGGGTGGGGGGCACTTGAATTATCCATAGATATTATTAAGAGAGTGGCAGAAGATGGACAAAAAGGAGCAATTAATATAGTAACAGAAGATCACACATAATTTATCCAACGAATTTTGTCATATAAAATTGTAAATTAACCACAATTATAAATATAACAAACTTTGGAATGCTCAGAATAGTATTACACTTTAACCACATGCTGACTGTGTGAATAATACAATTGCACTGGGTATTAGTGCAACCGTATAATTCAGGAAAATGTAAGCTGCACAATAATTTTAGTATATCACCTACACGCATGGCAGGGTGTTACAAAATACCTAGTACAACTAAGGAGGTAGTGAACCAAAAACCGTTGAGAGGCGCTGCTCCCAAATGTCCATAACTAAACACTGGAAAGATAAAATTATGAAAATGGAACTCTGGTACCAAAATATCTGGCATATCACTGTAGCTGAGAAACTGATCTTTACCTAAAAGAAACTTTACCTAAATTCTGATCAAGTTAAAGTTAAAGACTTCTCAAATATATGGGCTGATTTTCTATCTTACATTAATTAGTAGAATCATATTTTATTATATATTAATTACTAGGAAGAATATTAAGGGATAATCACTAAGCGGTTTTATGAATTATTATTCTTGTCTTTGTTTTTAACCTTTGTATATATGAATGTGCTGAATGTAACTGCACTGCTCATTGCAATATATTTTTACGAAAAAATATATTTTTAAAAAGTAATAATTATTATTATACTGACTAAACAGTAACAATGTTGATTGTTCGTTTAATTTGCAAACAGTTTCAGGGAAGTCAAAAAAATCAAGATGGTATGATCATGTGATCAAATACCCACTCCTTTTTAACATCTTCCCTGCCCCCACCATACTTTGGGGACTTTTGTTCAAGAAAGGAGATTTATTAAGAATTTGCTGGATTTTATGTAGCTTTTTTTTCAATGGGAAAAAATAGTAGCCATAAAATCCCTCAAAAATATCTCTCATTCTGCTGGCAATAATATCCTATTGTAACCAGGATCCAAATTCAGTTTTGAATGAATCTCACAATTTAATACAATGCTTTAAATTTGTAAACTATTATGATAGTAGAAAGATACTACAATACATTTTAAATTAATACATTCATGATGGATATTCTCCTTTCTTTCTGTCTGAAGAAGCTTCAAATTGACTGCTTCAATTTGACCATTTCAATTTAGTAGAAGTTACTTTAGAAATATCTTGGTTGATTTATTATAAATAAATAGAACATTGAAAACAAGAATAGAAGTAAAATGCCAGTTTTTAAAAGGTGTATTGATTAAACAATGAACAAGAAAAAGGACCCGGCTTACAGTACTTTTCTTTTCCTACATGCTAAAAGACTGTCTCTTCAAAGAAATGAAACTTCCTTTTCTTCTGAAAATTGATAGCAGGGAGTACTGAAAAAGTATCCCCTGGGAAAGCCATATGTCTTACACCCTGATGATGTTCAAAAGGCATTGTAAACCTGGCTGATTCCTGAACTTGTAGAATTTTATTCAGTTAAGTATCTTCTGTCTCCCAGTTGCACATGAGGTTTGTTCTCCTTGTTTTATTGCTTTGAATCTTGTAAATTGAATAGAATTTTATGAAGTTTGGTGGCCTCTAAATAGAATAAATCTATCTATCATGGTGAATTATTTAGATGCAGTTTATTTGAAGGAACACAAGTATCTATGTACTTTCAATGCATCTACTTGGGTCTTAAGAGTCATGGAAACACTGAATATGGGCCATTTTTAAGATGGAACAGTCATTAATATAGAATTTTCAAGAAATATTTGCTATTTTAATATCAATTTGGGATTTAAAAGGCCTTTGAAACTCATTTAGTTTGAGCTACTAAGATGATGATTTCTGAGTTTTTGTTGGTGCCATTTTGAACAGTGTTCTTTTGTTTAAAGTGTTTTATAAGACTTTTTCTTTCTTGCATACTTTTGGATCATATAATGTTTTCATGATTCCTGAACTGCATACCCCAAAGCTACAACCTCCAACTGAAAAAGAATTCTTCACAAATTCTGTAAGATTAAAACCAGAGTTTTAATTTAACTAGCAAAGGCTTAAGCGTTAAGGAGAGAAAGAGCTCCATCACAACTAATGCTCTTTTCAAGCACTGTATATTCAAGTTTTCTTTAAAAAAGTGAACACTTCACATTGTCCTTATTTTTATACCATTACCAGTCCTCCTAACATCTGTCTTTACAGAGTGCCAACAAGTAAATTGAATTATCATGCAGACAGAAGTACAAGCAGATGTTCCAATCAAGAGCTTCAAAAGTAACAGTAATAATTGAAATTTATTAGTCAATAATACTTCTTAAATAGCACTTGGTACTTCAAAGAAACTGAGTGTCTTGCTAGATCTTGCTGAAAAGCCTCCAAGTGCTAACTAAGTGTCCTTCCCTGTCAAAGTACTTTGGAAAGGAAATAAAACTAATCACAATCATGACTACCATTCACTTATTTATGCATTAATAAGCAACAGAAATTACACTTGTTAACATTCCAAACCATATTATGCAAGAAGGCACTGCTTGTAGTAGAAGACAGATAATGGTCAAGAGTTTAAAATCCTCACAAGGCAGGAAAGTTACAAATTTAAAATTTGCCTCTTTTAATTCCAGAATTTTTCATTTCAAGAAAATACAGCTAGTTAAGTGAAACATTTGTTAATTGAGTTTTGCCCCATTTTACAACCTTCCTTGTCACAGTTGTTAAGTGAACCGGTGCAGTTGTTAAGTTAGTAACACGGTTGTTAAGTGAATCTGGCCTCCCCATTGACTTTGCTTGTCAGAACTCGCAAAAGTTGATCACATGACCCATGGCACTGCAACCGTCATAAATATGAACCAGTTGCCAAGCATCTGAATTTTGATCATGCGACCAAGGGGTGCTGCAATGGTCATAAGTGTAAAAAATAGTCATATGTTATTTTTTTCAGTGCCACTGTAACTTTGAACGGTCACTAAATGAACTGTTGTGAGTCGAGGACTACCTGTACTATTTCTGACCTCACCAGTTTAATGAGGAAAGAATGGTGTGGTTCTAAAATTATGCACAGGACAATATCCTGAAGAAAACCAAACATGAAGATGCTTGGTGTAAGAAATACTACATATGGAACAATGACAAACAATTAATGTGAACAGTTGTTGGAAAGATTGTTTGCCCTAAGTCCAAGAAAGAGAATGAGCTACTAAATTGAAGACGATATACGAAATGATAAGCTAACCAACAATTCCAACTGTACAAGCTTCTGTTTTCTACTAGTTGCTTGATTTCATCTACTACTGTAGTTTTTGAGACAATTGAAGCTTGGAAAATTTAGTGGGTGAACTTGAACTATGCAACACAATATGGCTAATCTAAATTATATTCCATTAAATATTGTTCGAAATCTGATTGGCCTCAAACCTGCCGGCCTTTAAAAAGGCCCTAAAAACTACAACTAGCCAGTTGTAAGTAAACAAATAGTATTCTGATTTCCAATATTTTATTTTGTTATGCTTTATGATTTTATCACTTTCCCTTGTATTTGATGTTCTAAATCTATGTTATCCATTCAGAATCATCTGGCAGTCATATAAATTGAATTAATGAGCAAATAAATAAGTCTAACATACAAAGCATTAATTTACACAGCACAATCCTCATATGCTGTGTACAAAATTGAAAGAGAAAAAAACCTCATGGATGACAACTGTATAAAAGTGGTTGTTTCTTGTTTCTTTTCAAAACAGGAACACCGATAAATAACTGGAAGATATCCGGACTGACTTATCAGAATTTGTCAACAATTCTTCAGGATTAAATATTTCAAATAATCTTACTTTTGACGGTAGCTGTCCGAGTGCAGTTGTATAGAATAGCCAGCTCTCCAAACACCTTCCCAGGCCCCATAGTGCACAGCTTTACTCCTTCTTTTGTGACCTCAACCTTTCCATCTGTCAATAAAGAACAGAGATTAATATCACAAGACTGTTAGAATGATCTTCCATATGTTTTATTGTATTCTCTAAATAAAAGCAAAAAGTTCCTATGATATCTAGATAATTCATAGAAATAAACATTTCACTGCTGAGGCTCTGCTATATTTAAGAGGTGTACCATCCATATTATGTATTGCTATCTCAGAAAAAAAAATTGAAATGGCATAATCATAGATTGGACACCCTTTGGCTGCAAACTGCCTTTCCTGACTAAGGGGTTTTTAAAGGGTTTTTAAAGTTTTAAAGTAATTTGTTACACTGTTTTAAATAGTTGTTGTGAACCGCCCCGAGTCTTCAGAATGGGGCGGTATATAAATTAGATCAATAAATAAATAAAATAAATAAATAAACAGTTGCATTAAGCAGTAATAAAACATGTTACATGTTGTGAGATTGGGTAGGAACTGTAATATAAAATTTGGAAGGAATTTTTTACTCATTTTCAATAAATATGAAAAGGGATATTATCAAAATAAAATGTTTTTTACTTCCTTTAAACAACTTACATTTTAGGGTATATTTGCATTCCAAAATATGTTAGCCAGCCTAAAGCAAATATACGTATTTTTTAAATAATAATTATTCGAGATCTTACATACAGGCATGTCTAGAAAGTAGTTTTGAATTAAAATATGAAGACATGAACAATTTATTTTCAAAAACTATGAGATCCATATATTATGTACACTGCTAATAATGAAGATAAAAAGTAAAGATTTTAATATCTAATTTATACTTCTGATTTAGAACTGCGTATTTGTTATAAATATGTTTTTTTTAATTCTTTGTTCTTCTTTAATTTCTTAAATTACTGTACCATTTTTGGTGAAAAATACATAATTGTGCCATAGTGCAAGAGAATCTAGCATCAGATTCCAAGAAAGCATAGTCTCTTGAACATTTAGTCTTTGGGAAGGTCACCAAGAAATCTGAAAAGCATTAATATAATTTTCACTGACTATATATTATTTACTTGTCTGCATGTGAATGTATGTGAGTGAAGATGCAGTAATATATACATTTTAATTACTTATTTAATCATTTAGGTTTCCTTTAATTACCTCCTCCTCTTCCTCCTCCCTTCCATCTTTTCTTATCGAGAATAATACTGATTGAAAGATGTTTTCTGGGAAGAATAGATATATCTTTAATAGCACTTAGCTATAGCACTTAGATTTATATATGACTTCATAGTACCTTACGGATCCGTCTAAACAGTTTACAGAGTCAGCATATTGGCCCCAACAATCTGGGACCTTATTTTATCAACCTTGGAAGGATGGAACGCTAAGTCAACCATGAGCCAGTCAGGATCAAACTCCTGGCTGTGGTCAGCCTGCAATACTGTATTCTAACTACTGCGCCACCATGGGCTTAATAAAGGAGCATGTATCCTAAATAGGACTTCGTTATAATGATGGTCAACTACTTCCAAGTATGTATTTTACAGTTTCCTGTTTATTTTTAAAATCAGATGCAATCATTTCTCTGATAGCAAGAGTAAAATTAGAGAGGCAGGGGACTGAATTTGGTTTACAATGTTGGGCTTATTTTATGAGGCTTCTTAAAGCTTCAGAAAAAGAGATGTGGTACACTAATAATCTACAGTGAAATTCAACAAACTTTATTGTATGCACTCTGGTTGAAATATGGTTTAAAGCTGATATAAGGATTAATCTAAAACCACAGTGTACTTCTACACTAGATACAGCTAAAAAAAACTAACTTTCAGAATATATATCAAAAGGCATCATGAAAAGGTGAGAAATCTGTTATAAACTGTAAGCTTCGGAGTTATTGATTTCTCTAAAAAAAACACTGTAGTCTACAATAGAAGATTTCTTCTTTACTGCTGCCTGGTATTTCTTATGAACATTTGAAAGAACTTCCCATCACTCTGACCACAGCTCCCTGCAGTTTAGTACTGTATAGTGACTGCCAAGAGCAATAATTATCCACAGCTTCCAAAAGATTTCCACAATATCTGCCATGGTGTGATGCTGGCAACTTCTTCATACAAAAAATATGATCTACCACACAGCTAGACTTCTTTTCCAGTTGATAAATGGAAACGGCTCAGATGTATAAAATGCAGTATGTGTCACAAATACACTAGATGCATTGCCTGCATGTAATTAAAGGCAAATGAATGGTACTAATAAATTAAACTCTGTGCATGCGGTTAAAGTCAACTAATGATAGCAATAAAAGTTAACATGATTCCAAATGTTACTAAGGCAAAGGAGATTGTTGTAGATTTTTAAAAGAGCCAGCATAGTCATACTCCACTCATTACCAAGGATGCAGCTCTAGAGGTGGTCAACAGTATTAAGTATCTGGGGGTACAGATAACTAACAATCTGAATTGGTCTCTCCACACATCATCTTTGTGAAGCCATCGTCTGCATTTCCTGTGTCGACTGAGGACAGCACATCTTTTTCCTTCTGTCCTGGCCACCTTTTACAGAGGCACGATTGAGAGCATTTTAACAAACTGCATCACCGTTTCGTTTGGTGGTAGCAGTGCCTCAGATAAGAAGTCCATACAGAGAGTGGTAAGGACACCTGAGCAGATTAGGAAGCTCGCTTACCTTTATTCAGGATACTGCTTATAAGCACTATGTGCTTAGAGATCAAAGCATTATTAGAGACCCCACACACCTACTTTACGGTCTGTTTCTCTTGCTCCCCCCTTCTAGGAGGTGGTTTTGACTAACCGATTCTGTAACAGCTTTGTTCCCTATGCCATTCGTCTGGTAAACTTGCAAGAGTCGTTTTTCTCACCATTTATACATCTGAACTAAACTGTGTTGTATCTGTGTCATATAATATATGTGGGTCTGTGTGCATATGTGTATTTATTTATTTATTTATTTATTTATGTTTGTCATGTTTATGCAGTGTATATTGGAGGTGGTGACCCTTTGAGAGCTGTATGCAACAAAATTTCATTTTAATGTATGCCAATTAGTGTACATTGAAAGTAACAATAAAGTTATTCTAAGTCTAAGTCTAATAATGCAAATATTTTGATCGCTAGTAATTAAAATGCTATTGAGTCAGAAAAATTAAACTCAATTATTGTTATGTATGTTTTTGTTAGATTTTATATCTTTAAATACCCTTTTGGAAATGTCATTATCAGAATTTTTTTATAGCTGTGTGAACATGCACTCTTGCAACAAACATGATAACAAAGAGAGTTTTCTTTTTTATTCCCAGTGATTTCCAAGGTAGAATTTATTTTTGTCCTTCAAGTCACTTAGTTACTCTTCCTAAATCATTTCGTCTTTCTGTACTCAGAGTTTATCAGCTGATAATTTCCTAGATAATGTGCATTTGTACACATCAGTGTTCAGACAGTAAAAGCAACAAACTTTATGAGCCTTTCTTTTCCTTGATTACTAGGACTTATTTCAGTTGCACGCCTACAGATCACAAGCCTTTATCTTTGATGCTTATTTCAGGTTTCTGTCTTCCAACCCTCATAAAATTCCACTGTAGCATATTGTGGCAAACTCACAAAATGGCTGCCTTAAGGAATAAGCTTCCTTTTTTTGTAAAATGGATGAGACGGTTAGGCCACAAAGCAAACAGGAGAGGCTATGTCAGCCTACGTAAGAGGTTACTTACGTATGTCCCCAAGTGAAATATTCATAAATACCTTGGTTCATTCCCATAATATGTTTGAACAAAATGGTAGCATTCCACTTCACAATGCTATTGTGGCACATATTTCTATGCTATATCCAACTTTTTCTCTCTCTTCCTTTTCTTTCTGATCTATCCACATTTATTAAAGGAAGAAAACAGTTGTAACATTTACTCAGCGATCTAATATCGGGAATACCAGGTGTTGACTGCAAAATAAATAAATAAAACCCCTTACTTAGGGTAGGAAAGAATATTCAGCACCTCTTTGTTTCTTTCCAGTGGCCATCTGAGGTTTGCTGCTCAGATTTGATAACTATAAAACTCTTAAAGTCTTATCTATAAGTTATTGCCGATATTTTACCATCTGCGATCCTTGAAAGTAGACAGTTCCACATACAGAAGAACTCTCCCCAAGTAATGACAAAGCATTAGAAATTATTCCCTGTGCTATTCTGTATTATCACCTGTACACTGATAGTTGCAGATGCTGAATATGGAAATCCCTTAAAAAGAATCAACTCTAGTTAAATATTTTAGATTTTTATTATGGTATTGCTCTTCTATATCTACTAGTCATAAAGTCATAAATTTTAGCAATATTTTAAAATGTTTTACAAGAATTTACCAGTTGCAAATGTTGTTATTCTATTAAGTATCATGGAGGTATATATTCTACAAAATATATTAAGCTGGCTTTGCCTGTTATAACCACTACTAAGTAGCTATGCTTCTCACAGCAATTTATAGTCAAACTCTTTATTAGAAAACTGGCAAGTTAAACTTTGAGCATATATAATGCATTTATGCAAAAAATAATGTAATATAAAATAATAATCCTTATACTAAATTTAATCTGATTGGAAAAAGTACTATCATTTTGAACATAGCCTTCTGCAACATCTAAACTCGAAATCCTTTCAAAGTAAAATTTTAAAACACTAGATTTTGTTCAATTGATGATAACATTAAGGATGAATTCCTTCAGATTAGTTAGAAAATCTTGTTAATTCTTTATTCTTTTCACTTTGGTCAATTTCTGACCAGCTGCTAAGCTTTAGTCTTAAAATGCAAAAACATAATATGTTTCTCTTTACATACATTCCAATTTAATATGACAAACAAGAATATCATTGGAATGTCTTTCCTTTTTCTTGTACTTTATACATTCTTAAGTAATTTTATATTTAGCAAATCTGTAACAGAGTTTCTTTTTTTTACTCTATTTTCATTTGTTAGTGTAATACTTTCTATGTTTATTGATTTATTTGGTGTTCTTTAAAAAATATATATATAGCCACATACCTAAAACAAAACCCTGGGCAACTTATAACCTACAAATAAAATAATATGTGAAGCAATACAAATGAAACCAAATCTTAAATTCTCACTAGGATGCTTGAGTTGGCCATTCAATCCCACACCACCTCCATTCAAAACATTTTTATCTGCATTTGGTTTGCTTTTAATTTACAAAAGGTAGAATAGTACACCTAGTCGAAGAATCTTGAGCAATTTGGGGACACCCAACAACTTTTTAAAATGTTCCTTTTAAGGAAGCCAAGTTTTCTGACTTAAGTTTTTCACTAGAATTTTCAACAGTAATATTTCTGAACCTCTCTCTGCCTCTCTCATTCATATTCCCAAATGCTGCTAGTCCTTTGCCTTGTGCCTCCAGGCAGCCACTTGCATATTTTGAGATACAGCTTCCCTATTGCCTTTATATATTTTTAATCCTTCTCCCCCTCTAGACTTCACAAGAGTGTATCTCAGCTTTGTGTACCTTCAAGAATATAGCTCTGGGCCCCAAATTCAGGAATTGTTGTCCTTTCAAAGTTTTATACCTTAAAGAGTTTGGCATCATTAAGTTTTCATAACTGAATTCACTGCTTATCAATATGCCATGTATGTAAAAGTTTTAAAACATCACTAAGGTTTGGATGACCTTTTAAGTATCACTCATGGACAAACACTAAAAATAAAGAGTGAAAGACATTTCATAAAGGGAGTCTAGAAATATATTCATGGCATTGCTCTCAGCCTCTTCTGGCAGAACTAGAAAGCCTACCAGGAATGTTTTTAGAATATACTATGCAATAATAGCAATAGCACTTATATACCACTTCACAGTGCTTTACATCCCTCTTTAAGCAGTTTACAGAGTCAGCATATTGCCTCCAACAATCTGGGTTCTCATTTTACCACCTCGGAAGGATGGAAGGCCGAGTCAACCTTGAGCCGGTCAAAATTGAACTGCCAAACTGCAGGCAGGCAGCAGGCAGCAGAATTATCCTGCAATACTGCATTCTAACCACTGCGCCACCACGGCTCTAATGCCAAATTCTCCTTGCATTGTCATTTTAAATTGGGACCATATCTAAACATATAACGTCCAAAGCTTATATGGAGTGATCTTGCTTAAAAGTTTTTTTCCCCATTTACTTTATTGGCCAATGAGTATTTCAAAAAGCCCACACAAATAAATTATTATGCTATACTCACACGTTAACTGGAATTACAGTACCATTTTCTTTTGATCATAATCTATTTCTGTTCTTTAAAATTCCCATGATTCTAAAGGCAGTCAATGTAATATATTTTTGCAAATCTTGCTCAGCACCAAATTGCTTTTCAGCAGGGATCTCTTTTCCCAAACAGTATTGACTGCGGGTGGAGGTTCGTTCTCTAATGAGTTTGTTAATTCCATCAACACACACCTACAACCAGCCTACGAACCCCTCAGAATTCAAATCAACCACACAGCCAACAAGCGATGGCACCAACTCTCAACCAATCCATGAAACACCCCCCTGAAACAGCACTTCTCCTCCCAGTGATCTCACCTGACATGATGTCCCCATCACAAGACCCATTACAAGACCCTCACTTGACACACTCACACCTGACCCATCACAAGATCTACTGATCACACAAAGTCTTTATAAGCAGAACACAGACACAGACACAGACACCCCCTAAACTCTGCTGAACATATTACCTAGCCTGGTAACAAGACGTTTGGAAACCGACCAACAAGCAAACCTCCAACCGAGCTACAGATGTTCGCCACCATCACAAAGTATTGACTGTCATTGGAGTCAAGTAATTTAGACTGCTGGAATTGGTAGGTTGGAGAAATGAGAAAGCAGTGTGGCAATATGACATGGAAATGATTGGATGTGGTTTGTAGGTATGTGTAGATGAAATTTTATATAATTCCAGCAACACAGAGGAATCCCCAGTAAATCATGACATTTAGTTCTAGAACAAGTTCTGGATAGTACAGCATTATCTCAAACAGAGGTGATGCAGACTTTGGGTCCCCTTGGACTCTCAACTCTGGCTTGGATGCCAGTTGCATTCATAGCCAGGAAGGTTTTTGCCCAAGACGACTCACAAAATCTTATAAAATTATTCTGGCAACAATCATAGATTTGAAAAGAAACATTTTCTGGTTTATTTTATTTGTGATAGCTGGGTATTATGCCTTAATCACATATTCTTCTAAGTCCAGATAGCTATTGTAAAACATTCAGCTCCTTAAGGAGCTACAAGTAGTCCTTGCCTTACAACCACAATTGATCCGAAATTTCTGCTGTTAAGTGAGACATTTATTAAGTGAATTTTCTCCTATTTTACGATGTTTCTTGATATAGTTGTTAAGTGAATGTGGCTTCTCCATTGACTTTGCTTGTCGGAAGGTCACAAAAAATGATCACATGACCTTTGGGCAGAGCAATGGTCATAAATATGAACCAGTTGACAAGCATATGAATTTTGATCACATGATCACGGAGATGCTGCAAAGGTCTTAACTGTGAAAAACGGTCATAAGTCACATTTTTCAGTACTGTAACTTTGAACAGTCACTAAACGAACTGTTGTAAGTTGAGGACTACCTGAACTGACAGGTATAGAGAGAATGCTCACATTAGTTCTGAAGCTCATATGCCTGCTCTAAACTCAAACATTGCACATAACTCAGTTATTCATTTTACTCCATGTTTTAAAAACCCAATGGAGCATGAGTAGCTGAGAAGAATCTACATGATCTGTAGAACATAATTACTTCTACTCAGGTAAAGAAATTGAAGCAAGGTGAATTGGCTTGCAAATCGGGGAGGTTTTAGTGCATGAATTAATTTGATGACACCTTAAACTGATCTAAATAAAACATAATCATTTATCAGAGAAACAGAGTTCTCCAATGTAGCAGTGCAGTATTGGGTACTTATATTCTAATTTACAACTAGCTGGATAGAGGCTGTGCATAATTTGTGTGCAACCAATATTCATGCTTAGCTCCAAAATCATGATTTGTGGGAAGCACACAAGTGATAAAGTCTCTTATCTTGAATAAGATATATGTCATGGACATACATTAGAACCCTCACATATAATAGAAATACAAATAAGTCCATACAGCATGCATTAACTGTATTAAAATAATGACAATGATTTGAGTTGATCTTAGTAACTGAATGGACACATTCATATAGTTTTGGGTTTATCATTTTTTCTTTCAGGATACTTTTGAGTTCTCAATCTAATTGGCAATGCTACTCTTCCATTAGAAGCATCTGAATTAGTAGAAGCATCTAATTAGTAGAAGCATCTGAAGGATCCTATGTTTTCATTAAAGTGATGGAACAGGCATGGTGACATCACCACCCAAGCTCTGCTCCTTCCATACGCTTGTGCAAAGTCACATTATAAGTGCAAAGTCACATTATAATTGCAAAACTGCTTAAGATTGTATTGGAATAACACAATGTTAATTTCACCATATGCCTTTCCATATGACTCCTACATTAATCAGATGCAACCTTCATAGCTTTTCAAGATCAGCTGAGAGCTATGAAATGATATAAAAATAACAACAATATATTCTCAGAATACCTTTAGCTAAATTTCTCTTAAAATAACCAAGTTTTGTTAGCTAGTTTCTTAAATGTTAAACAACCGATGAACTTCTAAAGGTGCTGTTGCTAAAAAGGGTATATTCCTTGCATCTCCTAATCTAAAATAGGAGGCAATATTTGCAGCAATCCTTTCTCTGTCAAGATATGTTCAGATTTTAGGTCTGATGAGAAGCAAGAGGGATATCACTCATCAACCAGAGAGAAATACATAGATAGGAAATGATATTTAATTCTGAGGACCAATGTTGGATCTGCTTTAATGCCAAAGGCATTACATTAATAAACAAGTACCCTGAAAAAGTTGACACTGCCAGACACTGAAGCTTCCAAATCCAAGCAGAATTCTAATCGACCTATTTATTCATAGGGTCCTCTAAATTAAAATTACCTCAAGAGGTTTTTAGTTTCATAAAGCTCTATTAACTATAAAGAGCAATGGTGAAAGTTAGAAATAAACCATTAGATTATTATTCGCTATTACAAGAATTACATGGAGATTGACGTCCTTAGGATCAAGCTAATTTGTTTTTCTTTCCTCTATTCAGGGAAAATCACCATTTAATTATTGGGAGGAGAAAATGTGCCTCATAAAAAAACAAGAACGTCATGATAACACCGTTTCATTTATAGCCCAATTTACTGGAGAAACCAAAGTGCCATGCAGCTAAATATGTTACTTATTTTTTAATTGGTTGATCTCAATATGCAGAATGTATCCTGATACAAAAACAGTCTTTAAATTGTTTTGCAGGGTAAGAGAATGTGTGTGCTTCCTCAGCCCCACATATTCATATTAAATGGGCATTTTGTATTGGAACAAACTGGTAGAAAAAACAATCCCATTGCTTTAATCAAATAAAGTTGAAAGCTGCAAGCAGACATCTTCAACCTGGTGCCCAGCATGGTTTGAGAATTCCATTTGGGTTTTCTAGTCACAAGATATAAGGGTCTGTTTAAAATTCTTACTGAAGTTAATATAGCTGTTTACCCCCAATACATAGCAAGGTTTCTGTTTCAGCCTTTCTGCTCTGCAAATCAGAAATAACAGCACAGCTGCTCCATGACTAACTGAAGAACCAAGAAACCCAAATATCAGATATGGAGTTTGAATTAACAGAATGAAAATAAATGCAGGCAAAATACAAATTCTTCACTTATGAAAAAGGTGAAACAAACTAGATTACACTTGGCTTTGTGACAATGCATGAGGAAAAAGTCCCAGGTTTTATAATTAAGCTGAGTAATAAGTAGTAATAGTGTGGCATGGCTACTAAAAAGGCAAATGCAGTTTTAAGCTGCATCAACTGTAATATTTCCAAATTATGTGATGCAGCATAACCAGTTTATTCTGCACTAGTCTAATATTGCATCGTGTATACTTTTTTTGCATCATATTAGAACAAGAGCAGAAACAATCACAACCCCCACACAACTAAGAATGATTGAACAATACGTCTTGTAAGGGAAAGGGAGACTGAAAATAATGGATAGAATATGATAGCACTTTCCAAATAATCTGAAGGACATTGCATTTGACTGTAAGACATGGAATAGTAGACTTAAATTACAGGAAGGCATATTTCTAGTTGATTCCCCCCCCTTTTTTTTATGACCCTGTAATCCCTTTTTTTGGGGTGGAGTCGGAGCGACTGAATGGAGCTGAGTGTTTACTGGCTGGATGCCCTTTCTGATGCCTATGCGATGTTCGCAGCAGGTATTTTCTCTTTGCATCCTGATAGAGAAACATCTGTTGCTGCCTAGGACTGAACTCTCAACCTGCTGATTGGGAGGGAAATTAATATTAATATTAAGGGGAAAAATCACAATCATAAGAGCAGTTCATGCATGGACCCATTACCAACAGGTCATGTGTTTTCTTTTGAATTATGTGTTCAAGAAGACACTGGACAACTATCTCTAGTAGATGGATATTCTAATCTGGATCCCTTCAAGGAACAGTAGATACTATAGTACATAATAACTTAAATGGTTCCTTCCAGCTCTACCATGCTATGAATAATACGGCCTAGCCATCTAAGATTCAGGAATAGCTAGCTCTTTGGGTCAAGTCAGGAATATATCAAGCCTTATTAAAGTGCTTTACATTCTTCAAACTCACTGGATGAGTTTGAGCAAAAATTTGAGCAAATTTTACTAAGAATCTAGATCTTGAAATAGTCACCCACACATTATTTTCTATAATAGAAATGGTGGTTGTTAGCCATTTGTGCTTATATTGCTTCGTTCTTTCAGTAAGTAATGTAGAGCTAGTGATGTCCATTATTATTCTTGCATTCTTCTAAGCTAAAACAACTAATGCTAATAATCTTTTTTAGTCTGAAACAAGAGAACATAATGAAGCAAAATTCAGTTGTCATATAAAGATGTTGGCAATTAAAATCTGCCTACAACTTCTCAATGGTTGAAATTGCCTTTATAACAGTTCTTCTCCGATCATTTGACTTTTGACCAGAATAACATTGCTTTAGGAAGTAACTGAAAAGTATGTGATAAATAATTTAGCTAGTATTTTGTTACTGTTTATAAAGAAATGCAGGGTGTTTTTGTTGCTTTTTAAATCTGCAGGCACACTTTCACTGCATATTTAAAGAGATGAACACACTCCAAGTTCTTATTCTTACAAGCATTTAAATGGAGTGCAGAAAGAGAACAGATAGACAGAAAGAGATGTATAAACAGAGTCCCATTAATCATTGTAAGGATATTTAAATTTTCTTTCTCCCCTTTCAAGTCAGATTTGACTCCTGGTGAATTTTCTAGGCAACATTTCCATTGCCATGTCAACTTCTAGACCTGAGAAAGAATCATCAACTGGCTTCCGTACTTAAGGCAAGACCATACAGAAATTTCTTTGCTCCTAGTCTAACACCTTACTCATTGGAGCAAACTGCCTACCTTTCCACATTTTAATCAACTGAAGTTGCCAAAACGCAGGGACTATGCCACTAATTACTCAAAAGAGCTAGTAGCTGCTTTTCATGCATTGAAGCTGAGCTGGACCTGCCAGAAATGTTTTCCTCTGGATTTCTGCCCAAGCTTAAATGATCATTTCAAATTCTATGATATCGTTCCAAACACACTACTTGTCAAAAGCTTGCCTATCTCATTTATTTGTTAAGACTCCTATTCATTATTTCTTTTAGAAGCCCAAGATGGCAGACTGAAAGGGACAGAAGATTGTTTTCTCTGCCCATTCCTCCTGCCCAACAACTCTGTGAAATGAAGCAGACTGAGAGAGTGCAGTTTAGCTGTCACTTTTTTTTTTGTATATAACACTATCTCTGTCTATATTTTTTTTTCACAACTATTTTCCCATACCTTGTTTAAATGAAACTTATTAAAGGGACAGTATATTTTATGCTGATTTTTCTGTGGCTTACTGTACCACAGTATTTGGAGATGTAAGAAATCCATGAATTTCTAAGTAGGCCCAGTCCCCCCCAAAAGTGTATGATGGGTTCCTTTCTTGAGTACCATAAGATTTAAACTCTAAGCTTGTGAAAGTCAAAACAAAAATAGCCGCATTTAGATAGTATGTTCTCACCTCAGCATGTGAGGAATGGTAAGGAATCTTTTCCCTTTCCAAGTCATGTTGTTGATATCACAAAAGTCCGAATCTCCACTATGCTCTGAAATTTACTTCTTTCATTTTCCACATGAGTTGGAATCCTAATAATATAAAATTCCAACTTATGGGGAGTAATTCATATATATTAAGGTGGCATTCTGCTACAAACAATCACTTTAGATAAGTGGCTCTTCACTGATCTCAAAAGGGAGAAACCGCTCACCACTTTCATGTGTTGAATTCTAAATGAAAAGAAAATATGGGTATATATGTCAAAATAAACCTGTTATTGATATTCCCATTTCACCTGAAAAGTAAAGCTGAGAGGGGGTGACTGACGTTTGGTTTTTTTCCTAATGGAAAAATTAATCGGTAATCACACTGCCTACCTAATTCATAATGTCATTAAATATTAAATCTATAGTCAACCAGTTCAGTTTAAATATTTATTTTAAATATTTAATTCATAACTCAGTCTATCTTTTTAAAGGCTGTTGCCACTATGCCATAACAATTTATCTGAATAAATATTGCAATGTTTGTAAAACTGGTAACCTGTGGATTCTACACAAGTTGATGTCTACAATTTATCTTATCAGCTTGATCTGTCCTTGAATGAGAACCTTGTTTCATCTATTTAGGGAACACATTTCATTACCACTATGTCTAATTTGAAAGAAAATAAATACACTTTAGAAGCAATAACTAAAGCCATGTGCTGAGTTATTTTAGAGGTATCCACCATCTCTGTGCCACTGAGGACATTTTATTCATTTCTTAACACTTCTGGTAGTCTATCTAATAATAAAGATGTGGCATATTTTATTCACCTGCCCTAAACAGTTTTAATTAATGCACTTTTATATCAATGAAACATATGCTTGGTATGAAACATACTGAACAAGAATGCAGTCATTCATTATGGCAGTGAAATATGTCCAAAGGTTGTGATTATCTGTTTGACAAGGACAATAGACATCTTCCTCACATTCCTGGCAGTTATGTTGGCAGAACAATGAGTATATTTTGTCTTGCAGCAGACATGAATTCTATTACTTTTTTGCATAACTTTTCAGATAAGAAGACAATAAATCCTGAAAAACAATGGTCCTAAATGCATACTTTAAAAAATTGAACACGGCCCTCCGTGGATTTCAAATTTGTATAATTTATGCTTATACCGCATATAGAATAAAATACCTGTTTGAGGAAAATGAGGAAATATATATTTTTACAGAGGGAAAAACTGGAAGTTATCTGAGTGAAGTTCTACATTTTCCAAAAAAATAAAACATATAGTTAAAATCTCTCATATTGTTTCCACTGTGCTGTCATGAATAAAACCATCAGAACAACTTCACAAAAAATATCAGTGATTCAACTCACTCATATATACAATTGCTACTTTTTCTCCAAAAAGTGAACAAGCGAAGCTTTGTGAATGATGGCATTTTCAGAGCTATGCACTCAAAATAGGCATTGCAATGCATTAAGATTTACTGTGGGGCAGAGGTAAAAAGGGGAGTGATTACTTGGCTGGACTGTCATTATGTCAAAAAAGGACCATGCCTTGGTGGACTCAGAGGAAGAGTCAGAGGAGGAGACTAAGGGCGAGCAGCCAGGCTCCAGAAGTGACAACAGACAACAAGCAGTCAGACCCAGAGTCCTCAGACAGATTGCAGAGAAAGGAGTTGGGCCCAGCCTGAACAGGAAGACTCAGCTGCCGTTCCTCTCTGATGATGAAGGTGCAGTGTTACCACACCCTCCCAACACAAACGTTAAGCAGACTGAAAGGAAAGTAGAGCAAAGACACTCTGGGAGACTGCTTTCAAGGAAGACGTCTCGCCCCACTAAATGACCTACGCAAGGGCTGGTTCTATTAAAATGGAGAAATGCGTGGATTTCTGAAGATAGTTTGTATCATGACTGTACAGCACTGCTCTGATCCTTCTGATACCTCTCAGATGGCAAGGGAGAAAGTCTATGATCGTGCTGATGACTCCAATGTGGTAGGTAGATGGTGAGAGATAGAGATAGAGATAGAGAGATAGAGAGACAGACAGACAGACACAGACAGACAGAGACACATTCCACATCCTCAAAATAGTTAGCACTGTTGTTAATTTGCTTACGTATGAGCTTTTCTACTCTTTAGCCAATATGCTAGTTAGACTTCCTGAATACTTTTCACTTCTACCCACAAAAAATACCATCCTTCATTTTTCTTACCTATTTTGTTCCACTTAAATAGGAGTAAATTACTTTCATTGGAAGAGGGGTAGGGAAAAAGATACCCCTGTATAAACTTCTCAAATAATAATGCATTAGTAAATTACCAATTATCATTTATTATGGTTCAATTGAGTTAATCTTCACTGGAGGGCATCATCTAATTTTAGTAGCTTGACTTGCTATCTCTATATTTCATCTATTTTGAAATTATGCAATAAGAACATCCCTCTAGCAGATGTGATCATTTCTATTAAGTTGTTACCTTGCTGCAGTGATTTATAGTATTTAAGGCACTACAAGGATCAAAGCATTGTAGCATTAAAAAAGGAACACAAAACACCCAGGAAGCAGAAAAACAATTTGAGCCTACCATACTTACAAAAATAGCTAAAATCAACATTGATTTCCGAACATCAATGAAAATGTTTTTTCCCTTTTATCTTAAATATACAAGGAATGCACACTGTTACTTTTTCTCCAAAAATTATTCCACAGCCTTAAGCTACAATTTAAAAAAAAAGAAGAAAAACTTTTTGTTTGTCACCAGATGTAACATCCAGAAGCAATTTCCTCAGAAAAGCTAGAGTCATGTAAGATTCTGTGAGATTCCACATTTTTACCTTCAGAATACCTAAAGAAGCCCAGATTCTTTCTTAAAGTAAATGTCCTGCCTATAATCTAAATACATGAGCAGATTACACAGAACACATGCTTTCTTAGAAAAGCAGTATGAATTCCACAGTCCTCTGACATCCAAAATTTACTCCCTAAAGTGGAAAACTAACTAGAATCCAAACACTAGTTCTACCTCTTCCATTATCACCTGGGCATTCACTCCTACATGAAACTTTTATTTCAAGAGCAGCAAGACAGAACTAAATACAATTTTTGTACGAAATAATAATGTAAGGATTATCCTTACATTCTTTATAGAGAGAAAATCCTTCCTCCAAAAAGAGCATGTTTTGATAACAGGATAACAACACCCAAATGCTAAAATCGATATGAAGCTGGATTGGAGGTGGGCCAGACAGAGCTCAGAATCTGTTTAATGTGAAATCTCCTTCTAAAATGATGCCAACCGTAGTTTCTAACCGTGAAAGGGAAAGTGATTGCTGGCAATTTAACTGTTTTCAAGAAGCTTTTGTGCTGTAAGCTGAAATTGCATTCAACATGCCACATTACATTGTTAATGAGCAGGAATCTGGAAAGAAATCCTTGTAACTTCAATGGCTGCCATTCATTTCATAACAACTTCTCTAGCTTTAAATAACTTAATGGTGGCCAGGGCATAGTTATTTCCAAATTGACTTGCAAATTTAGCAACAGTAAGAGATGTTTTTGGGGCTCTTATAAGCAGCTCTCATTTAAATTGACCAATTGGTAAGAAAACTGTAATTGAACACTGAAGTATTTAAAAGATTTAAGTTGCTCAGCAGGCTTACCATTGACAACTCATTTAATTGGAGACAAAACGCTTCCTAGAAAATAAGAGGACCTTCATTTTGGAATAGTTAATTTCAATACGTTCTCTAGTACAAGCTTTAAAGCTACCTGGGTAACAGAATGCCTATATCAACAAGATATTTTGCATCACATAGTATTAACCTTATTAACTCTCAAGTCTCTTTTTTCCACTATGTATTCAAAAGGGACTGTGATTAATGTGTGTGTTTATCATCATCATCATCATCATCATCATCATCATCATCATCATCATCATCATCATCATC
>JANHFL010004210.1:25768-42578 GCA_032468155.1 Oxyrhabdium leporinum
TACTATGAAAGATATATTATATATTTTAATACGTGAACAGATTTGTATCCCTAATCATTTTTGTAAATTGTTGTACCAAGACGTCACACCGTGTAATGGAAGATTTTGTATAAAAAAATAAAATAAAAACTTATTTGGAAAAAAAAAGGAATGTAATAATTCTAATAGCAGCCTTGAGGGAACTTACATGCAGTTGGCACCGTTACCTCAGAAAGAGTCTAAGAGGTAACAATGTACTTTTCTAATTTTTTTTGTTGAATATTACAATAAGGAATAGTATTAAACAAAACAAAAGAGTGCTTAGGTTTAGATCCTTCAATCACCTCTCCTTCTGTTTTAGCTGTAGGATGTTCGATTGGGTTTCTTTTTTGTCTCTTCATTCTTTCAGTAGGGTGATACTGCTGACCTGCAAATTTGTTGTCAGTAAATAATTAGAGATATTTTATCATCCACTTCTTTATGGGATATATAGGACTATATAGCATTAGCCCCAGGCAACTAGGTCATTATTTGTTTCTATTCAAGTGATGACAAAAACATTTCTAGTGTGTAAGATTGAGGAACTTCTCTTATCTGAAATGGATTTTAAAAGTGAGTCAACATTCATCTGTCCACTTTTTCTTCTTCTGGTCAACATTGCTTTACTGCCAACATCCCAAAGAAAAAACACGGACAGACAGCATCTGAGAAAAGGAAAATAAATTCTAATAATAGGTAAAATGTATTTCTTATAGAGAAGCCTGATGGAATTATAGAAATTGTATGTAGCTGGAATCACTTGTTCTTTAACTTCACATTTCACAACATACCTACAGTTCACACTAATCCCCTAGAAATGGTCTCCTTACTGTATATTGTTGCTTGAATACTTTGCCTCATGCAGTTCAAATCTGCTGCAATGTACTGTCAAGAATATCCATAGAAAAAATATCAAAACAATGAAAATTGGATAATGAAAAATATATAAAAAGATGGGATAACAATAGTTCTAAACTTGACTGTTAGAAGAAGTTCTAAACTTGACTGTAAAAAATATGATTTCTGTAATAGAGTTGTCAAAGTCTGGAATGCCCTACCTGATTCAGTTGTCTCACCTACAAATTTTCACAGTTTCAGTCACAAATTGACTTCCATGGACCTTATTTCATACTTAAGTGATCAGTAGAGGGGGCGTGCATAAGTGCACTAACGTGCCTATCGTCTCTGTCATTGTATTTTTATTCTCTTATTCTTGTTCTTGTTTTTGTTTGACAAATTCCAATAAATAAAATATAGTAATATCAGAAACAGATACAACTCTAGCAGTATTCTATTTATGTTCAGTATTTTATAGAAATTAAAAAGAAAAAAGTTACTAAAATTCAGGAAATTAAATTTTGCATAATTTTGTTCACGCTTGTAATTTTTTTTCTGAAATTTTGTATGCGTTTCTGATTTTTGTTCCCTTAAACCTAAGAGAACATTTGTCTGAGACTATAATTCTATACATTATCTATGAATAAGTCTCAGTCAACTCATCACTAATTTCAAAGTACCTTCACGTATATTCCATTAGTAAAATTATTATCTTTTTACATTTTATCCTTTATATCCGAGAAAGCAATTTAACTTTTAACTTTTAAAAAGTTTGAAATTAACTTTTAACTTTTTATGCAAGTAAAAGAAATGTCCCCTTACTCCAGGAATAAATGAAAAATAAGTTGTTATATTTGTTTCTTCAGTACACCTTATTGGTTTGTTCTGGTTACCAATCACTGGATAAATATGATAATAGCCTTATGACAGTACAAAATAAACTGATGACGGGTTTCATTGTAGGTGCAACGCTTTTCCAAATTATATATGTACTTTTTAATAAATTCTGAATTTCAATCTTTTTATAACAATTATATTAAACATCACAGCTAAAAGGCTAAGAACACAAACAAGAATAAAAAATGGAAAATGCATAAGAGAATGAAAAAATGGAAAATAAATAAAAAAATAAAAATATAGTAAAGAAAAATTAAAAGAAATCACTTTCCCCATTGCAAGTAGTTTTAGTAGCTTATCACTTTCTCCTAAAATATAACAAATGATCTCTTCTTCCCTTATCTCATTTCTTACTTATCAATACATTTTGAAAGCTTGTAGATCAGTCCCAGTCAGGAAAAGTTCATTAAGGGTTTCCACAGATAACAATATATCAAATTTAATTTTGATTAAATTATATATTCTTTCCTTTTACTTTTAAAATCTTGATCTTTAATCCCTTCAGATATTGTCCTGCAACTTGATTTTTTTCATTATTTCTTTCCTTTTCACGAAATCCTTCAAAACTTTACAAGCCTCTTTTATAAATCAAAGGTAATAAAGTTATCTAGAACACTCTTTTAGTTTATTATTTGCATATCTTTTTTTTTATTATTAAAACATCCACCACTTTTGTTTGTATATCCTGTATAGCATATTTTTACATATCATTCTTGTTACCTTTCATTTTTAAATTCAGGTTCAAATCACTCTCAGTCTTTCTGGTAACATTTGTTCCTCTTGCATAACATCTTTTAAACAAAGACAATCTATATTGGGAGACATTCTTAAAATTAACTTCTGGATCCATTGTTCACAAATATCCTTCAATGACCACTGGTTTGCTCCATTACATATTAGTAAGTCAAATGTAAGTGTCCTAATGCTTTGAATGTAATTGTTAGTTCCTTCTGGTTCCTTCTAGTATCCAATCTTCCAAGTTCCATCTTTTAATGATTCTTAGAGAATTCAAAACAAAAGCATTTTTCCATGGGAATAATTTTTATAATTTTTTTTCCAGATCCATCTGGACCCTTAGTCACCATCTATCACATAGTATGCTTTCTGCAAAGAAAAAAATAAATACCATACATATGGTTGGCAAATATTGTTCTATCCATGTGGATAATGCATAATGAGGATCCTAAATCGCTTTTGAAATATTTGCTACCAGATGTGATAGGAACCTCCAAAGTCAAGTATCATTATCATCTGTCTGTTAGAAGCTGATAAACTTGTGAAATAATGTAACACTTTTCCACTCTGTGCTGACAGATATCCACAAAGAAATGTGTTTCAGCATTTACTGTGACTTTTTTTTAAATCCTCACTAATCAGAGCTGATCTCCTGCCGCATGGTACCTCTCTTTGTAACACCTACACCTTCTTTTTTGTTATATTCCAATGGTATGTCTTGTTAACATTGCCAGCAGAAAGGCAGACTTCAGAGGCAGCTGCATCAATTACCTCCTCAAGACTGAAGGAGGTGATATTTTGCAACACTCTTTCAGAGCAGAGATGGACCTACTGGAGAGCCTACAAATAAAAGTGCCAGGTTTTCATTGTTACTGTCTTTTTGTACATACATTGGATGACTTTTAATAAAAGATGTTTTTTTACACACACAGACAGAGACAGACAGAGCAGAGACAGAGACAGAGAGACAGAGACAGAGAGACAGAAACAGACAGAGGCAGAGAGACAGAGACCGAGAGACAGACTTTTCTCTTTGATTGTGTTGGTATAAGTCCTGATATATTGTATTATTTATATTCTGTCACAATTTCACCGGTACTCAAATATACTATTATATCAAAATGCTGACATTTCCTGCTGTACTTAAAATAACTTTGTCCTTGTATGCTTTTACAACACCACTGAATTTTTTACAACTCTTGCAATTAATCCTTTTTAGTTTCTGTAAATGTGAGAAGTTGAAAATTTTCATATTGTTGACTTAAAATGATCTGCCAGACAGAACAAAAACAAGAAATGTCTGAGCCTTGCATAGGTGATCAGATGAGTACAAACTAGGAAGAATAATAGTAAACATAATATCATTTCTCAAGTGGCTTATTTGTACAGTCAGGATGCATATGACCTGTCCAGAATTATTGATCCTGAAATAACTTTCAGTTATTCAATGGAATACAATAATGAGAGAGAATTTCTTTTTCATGAGCCTACTAAAGGCCACAGTGGGGAAAAAGCTGCTGAACTAAAATGACCCTAGTTTTTGAATTTTTGTATTCTTAATATATTGGAATTTAAATGCAAAAATTCTTCTGTATATAAAAACATTAAGCAAGATCGGCCAAATATTTTGTGATATTGACCAATAATTTCTAAATTAATAGCTGCCAAAAGAGCAATGGCAAAGGGAAGTCAGTATCTGACCCTTCTAACGTCAAATGAGATAAGAACTGGCATTGTCAACTAAGTTTTATAAGCAGGATAATTGTCTTGCTTCTGAAAACAGGACAGCCCATTCATGATTTCATCCACATGAAAGCCTATTGAAAGAAAATTAATATAGCAATGCAAGCATTCTAGTCACAGGATGAATAACTAAATATTGGTAAATAACTGCAGATCCTAGTATCTTCTACCATTAGATTTAAAAGCTTAGCTGACTGAAGAGATAATTCAGCAACACATAAAGGCTAAATATTCGCTACTTCTATTTGAAGCTTCATGAGATTTGGCTTCAGAAGAAGGAAGCATTTATTGATTTCCAGAAAGAGAGGTGAAATGTGGTTGGTTTAATTGATAGAATAATCTCTCTGAGTGCAAGAGCAAGCTGTTTCAAATAATGGGCAAAATAAATACATTAAACAGATAATAATAAATATTTGTATATTTTCAATATTTCAGTAACTTTTACAAAAATTTATCTAATGGATAGCTCCTTTTCTTCAAAATCATACAAAAGCAGAGGAAAAGGGATCTAATCTTTATGGTAGCTTTTGAGAAGTACACTAAATTAAACTCCAGCTTTCTTGGGAAAAATAGAGAATACTGCATATTAAATATTTAAAATAATGGATTTTTTAAAGTTTTGGACAGTACCCTGGGGGGGAAAAAAGAGATATTAACATTTTGTAAATCACTTCAATGTTTCATGTCATACTAATGGAGCAATAGTCAATATCTTGCACTATATAATCTTTTATTTCAGTTGCAAGCTTCTTTGAGGCTGTAATACCATACATGTCCATTACCTAAGTATAAATCCTGTTCAACTCAAAAATTACTTCTGATTAGGCTTGTATAAAATCACATAGTTTTTATATTTTCACATTCAGCTATATTAGCATATATTTTAAGAACTATTAGATCTAATAAGTTCAGAAAAAAACCTTTTAATATCTTCACTAGTTCAAGCATCTCCTGCCTATATGTCACAGACCTCCTCCCCTCAAAAAAAAAATACCCAGAGAACCATTGTTTATTAAATTGTTTTGCTTCTCTTCAGAATATTTTACAAGAAATCCTGGGATTACTTTATGTAATGAACAGCCTGCTGATATTGGATATACTATTGAGTTAATCAGTGAAGGAGTTGAGCAATGGATGACTCTTATGCCAGAATTTAATATGCAAATATAGTATTCCTTTTCACATAGGAACTTGATTCCCTTTGTCCTGTGGTCGATTGAAGAGTTGATCTCAAAATGGCTTTGAGAAAGACTAATACTAACAGGGTTGTTTATTTAATTAGTTAAAAGGATAAAATCCCTCTAACACGGCTGATCAGAGGTCAATTTGAAAGGTCTCTATCCAAGTATTGCCAGATTTTAGTGGCTGAGGCTTAATAATAATCTCTAAACTTCAATTTCCTACTAATAAAGGGTAATATAATGTAGTGTAAGCCTTCTTATTTGTTCAGATCATTTTAACCACTGTGGAGCTAATATGCAACAACTGAACAAACAGTGACCACACAGGTTCATATTTAGCCATACATATGACTTTTGATGAAAAAAATCATCCATCGGGACACAAATCAAAGTTGAGAATCATTAAATGCATACCACCCAGCTCTTTCTTTAAAAAAAAACACTTTAATATTTTGTACAATTAAACAGCTTCTATTGATTGACTAATTGCTAACTAAGGTTGGTACAAAATTTGGATATTTCAATATCTATATTCAACAATATATTTTTAAAAGTTTAGGGAATTATTTCAAAGTCTACTTTAAATGAATATATTACCTTTAGCCATCTAGTTGCATTTCACATAAAACTGTTCTTTTTTAAGTTATACAGTTAAATCATATAGTTTGATTTAAATACATTGTCATTGGAATTGATTTATGGAGCAGCTGCTCAAATACATAAGTAGCAATCATTTAGAGACTACTATAGCCACTAGGCAAACATATTACTATCATTACCATTATTCTGGCCTCTGGAATTAGTTCACAGTATTGTGTGTTAAATATGCAGTGTTGTGCTGCATATGACATGTGTTTCAATTGGAAGAGTCACTATCAAGGCACATATCTGAGCTGGACCATCCACAGGGGTGATCAATAATGTCATACTGGCAGGCTGCAATACACATTGAATCCCTGCCCATTATTTATATGCATATGATACACATTAATAAAGCTTTGATTGCCCAATTGCATCCACAATTTTGAGGTCGCCCACAATCCAGGTGGATGTCCCATTTATGGTGTAGCAAATACCTAAATAGAAAATAGAATGTAGCCATATTTGTGAGATATGAAAACATTACAGATGTGGGATGGCATATCTTAATGAAAAACAAGAGTTCCCTTTTGTACAATTTTGAAACCCGTGGCAGAGGTTGTATGGCGATGTAATTTCTCAAAAATTACATCCAGTAGATACTGCAGATCTGGCATGTCACAGTTGATTCTTCACCTTTAAAGTTCTTTACTATCTCACTTTTGTTTTAAAAATACACATAAAATAGAAAGCTCATTTATTGTACTTTTCTTCCCTCTGAACTCATCATGACCATGAATTTCAAAACACAAAGAATTTTCCTAGTCATTCTTATTTGGAAAGCACCTAGTGTATTTTCTCACTAGGTTTTATTCTTATTTTCAGTTTTCTATTTTATCCCACTATTAATGTTAGTTCCCTCTGGACAGATTAACATTTTAAGTCACAAAGTTCCCTTAGTGAAGAGGAAATAGAGCAAGGAATCAATACTAAAGAATCAAATTGGGCACTGTGAGACATGTAAGTCTGTCAATAAATACCTAGGAAAACAGGCAGCAAATTTCCACACATCAGAGAGGAATTTGGAAGGTTGGTCTTGTTAAACTTTAATTTATTGGAATAAAAGAAAATTAGAGGATCAAATCTGAATTATTGATTAACATCAAAGGTTTATTCTTCCAAGCTTTAGGGCTTGTGCTGGAGCCCATACACAGGGAACTTCTCTCTCTCCAGAATATGTGCTCTGGGCTGTTTTACAGTGTCTAGTTGTATGTAGCTTTTAGCTGTTAATTAAGGTGTTGATAGCAGGCTATTAAATCATTGGTCTCAACTCCTAAGTATCTCATAAGCTTGTGGTCAATCAGCACTCTTGTTGAATGACAAAGGACCCATTTCCCAGGTTTCAATAATTTCCCTGACTATTTTTGTCCATGCTCAACCAACAATCAAAGAAGCTGTAAACTTGAATGTCCTTGTTCACTGCATTATAAGGCTACCAATACTTTAGGTCTCTTCATCTAACTGCTCACTTGTATTTTTGCAATCTTGCTTCCTCCCCATCTGTCCCACAGAGTCACAGGGAATCTGGTAAATTACATTTGAAGTTTCTGCCATCTCCAAAAGATCTTTGTAGTGTTTGATTTGTGCTTGTATGGTAGTCTCTGTGTGGTGGCAATGCCCACTTTTAGATCTCGGAAGTTGTGTTCTAGTGCTTTTGAATTTATATGTGTGTGTATACACACACACACACTCTTTTTATGTGACAGTGGATAGTTACAGCTCAGAATGTGTGGAGTGTTGGTAGCCTTGCAATATATTTAATACATCATTGGTAACCTTGCAATATAAATACAATGCGTAGAACAGCCCAGGGCACATATTCCAGAAAGAGAAAGAGTAGTTCCCTGATGATAGGTTCCAGCATGAGCCTGAAGGCTTGGAAGAATAAATCTTTGGTCCTGGTGACCAACTCAGATTGGATCCTGCAACATTATTCTGGGAAACATATATTTACCTTGGTTTGTCAGGAAACACTTTCATACCAAGTAGATATTAAATATCTTCCAAAGTATATTTTGCAATGCATCTATCACATTGAACATAGTGTAATACTTCTCAAAACTTAATACTCAAATGATTCAAAATATTTAAATCTTATAAATTTATGGAAGTTCCATTCCTATTCTGCTAATGTAATAAATATACTAAAAAGATTTGTAACATTAAACAATAAACAATAAAAACAAATGTGCCCAAGCCTAGGACTCAAAAATATTGGCCTCAGATAAAATACTGTATTCAATTTGTTAGTCAAAGTTATGTTGAATCATGAGGCTTTAACAATTCTGTTTACTTAGCATCTTATAATTACATATTAGCCAAATTACTAGTTATATAGTTTTAAAAAACGAGTGAATGTTAGCCACTGGCATTATCTAATGTTCATAACATTTTAGAACATATTATGAAGCATAAAAATATAATTATGCACAAATTTACAGGAATGTTTCTATCAAGAGATTATCATCATTTCTGAAACCTATTTTTATAGCTGCACAAGGAGCAAGCTATTTTATTTATATAGCAATTTGTAAATTAAAGTGTCATAAAAATATCACCAAATATCAAAATCATTAGCTAACTTACAACAGCTATGCTTTCATTATAGAATGTTTCCCAAAGACTTGAACACAAGACAGCCAGGTGGGGAACCAAATTCCAGGATGAATTGTATTTCAATAATTGGTAAGTATGACCATTACTTGGATTTTCACTGGCATTCTTTCACTTCAAGTGGCATTCAGTGGCATTCTTTTACATCAAAATCCTACACAATCTTCACTCAATACACCAAAACCCACTTTAATTTAATATTTTTGTGTAGCAATTGGTATGCTCAGTAGAAATAATAAATGAAAAGAGACACACTAAAGTTAAGAGTGCAACTTTTGCAAGGAAGTATTCTGTTGGCTCTAATGAAGAAGAATATTTCTAGCTCAGGGTGGAAATGAGTGGTCCTTAGTGCTGTCTGAGCTTGGTTGTTTTCTTCAGATGTTTCATTACCCAAACTAGGTAACATCATCAGTGCTATTAAGGAGTGGAGTTTGCTCTCAGTTTATATTCTAGTGAAGGGGTGTCAAACTTGTGTGATCACGGTGGCGTCACGTGACGTATCATGACTTTTTTGCCCCTTTGTTAAACCGGGCCTGGGCATGGCCAGCATAGGATGCATCCAGCCCACGGGCTGTAAGTTTGACAGCCCTGTTCTAGTGGCTTGCCCTGTCAAGAGTTGGTGGGAGGGACCTTGGAGGTTCTTTGGTTAAGCTTGTTTGGCAGTTAGCTGATTGGCAGTTCCTTAATTGTAGTATTGTTTACTGCTTGGTTGGGGGGTATTGTTTACTTCTGATGTTAGTCTTGCAAATGAAAGCCAATATATGTGTCCCAGGATAATGTTGCAGGATTCTGCAATGTTTAATTTATGCTACCTGGGTTTTTATTGCTTTTGGAGAGATGTTTTAGTCTTTTTATTCCCATTTTTTATTGTTAGCTGTCTCCTTGCAAGGTATGTAGATATTGTTTATGTCTATGTGCCTACTGATAGCCAATTTATCAGGGTACCAGGTTTCCAGGAATTCTCTAGCGTTTTTGGATTTGTCTTGGTCTAGTAGTCTGACACAATCCTTTGGAGGAATTTTAGCCCATTCCTCCTTACAGAAGAATTTACAGCTTTAACTCAGGGATGTGGATGGGCTTCTTCATCTGAACTGCCCACCTCAGATCTTTCCACAACAAGAAGGATTAAAGTCAATTATATTTTGGTCATTCCAAAATATTAACTTTCTTCTGCTTTAACCATTCATTAATTGTACAACTTGTGTATTTTGGATTGTCTTGCTTCAGCACCCTCTTTCTCTTGACCTTCAGTTCATGGACCTGACATTTTCCTGTAAAATTTCCTGGAGCAATTCAGCAATAATAGCAAGACATCCTGGTGCAAAAGAAACAAGGCAGGCCTAAATCATGCTTCTGTTATCACCAAGCTTCACATAAGTGATAAGGCTGTTGTGCTGGAATACAGTGTTAGCTTTCACCAAACATCATGCATTTCATTCAAGTGAAAAGTTCTGCAGAACTTTCTACCAATAACCTTCTGGATTTCTGTCTAACTCTATGGGAAGCAATATTATTTTTTGAGATCAGTGGCTTTCTCCTTGCAACCTTGCATGCACATCTTTTTTCTTTGCTCTGAGGGCAAATTGTTGGAAGAAATTTTCCTGAGTTCGTTCCAGCTGGAAAAAACCATGGCCGCTGAAAAGAAATGAATTTTGAAGCAGCTGCCGTAAAGTGGGGTTCTTTAATGAAGGAAGGCAAAAATCAGGTGTGACACAGCTCAAGTGTTCCTGGGTTGCAAGCAGATTGGAAGTGTGAATCTGAGCCTTTTATGCTTAATTTGAAGCTCCTGCAGCTTGATGGGTTTATTCCTGTGCCTCTAGTTAAAGTGATTGCCCTGGATCCTGTCCTATTGGGTTAATCCTGTCCCAGGACCTTTGTCCTTCCTATCCTGGGGGTTAATCTTGTCAGGGGCAGGAAAAAGAGTGTTTCGGTTTTGCGTTGGTGACTTATTTTTTATCCTGATTCTCCTTATCTTAATGGCTCTACTTAACTGTTTCTATTGTCAGCTCTGAGGGCTGCTCTGAGTTTTCTCTTTCAGCTGATGATTCTTGGTTTTCTAAAAGGGGAAAGAGCTGGCTTGCATTTCTTGGCACTGTTTTCTGAGGTTTCTGGTGCTGTGAGGTTTCTGGCACTGTCCTTTTGTGGTATACTTCCCCTAATACCTCATTTTGTGATAGGGCAATTTTTTTTTTTCAATTATTTCGTCCTCAGCACATCTTGTTCTGATGGTGGCATAATGAACACTGATATTTGCTAATGTGAGTGTAATGGTATGTGGAAATGACTTATAGAGACAGGGAGAATATAAGCAACCAAGAATATTTTCTGATAAAAGGCAACTTATCCCACAGCAAGAATGTGGGCAGGGCAAGTGGCTCAGAAGATACCCTTCTCAGTTTCTTTGGCTGTAAAGAGGATGGATGGGGGACAGAAAAATACTTTCATACCTGCAATACTAATTTAGCTTTGCAATAAGGTAGAATTAGCTCATCCTGTCTGATCTATCTCACAAAATTGACAGCAAAGGAGGTTTTAAACATTACCTTGTTTTTTTGAGACCTCCCAAGTATTACACATCTTGGTTGCTCAACAATTCCCGGGGAGAGTAACAATGGTGTTTAATTGGTTCCATTTGCACACAATCTGCCTGACAGTGGACTAGTGGAATCCAAATTCTTTGGAAATAGTTTTCTATCCTTTTCAAGCCTGGTAAATATCAATAACTGTTTTATTTTCCAGAGAATTTCAGAAATCTCCTTTTATTAGAGCCATGACATACTTCCTGTGTGGTAAAGATCAAACTTTGATACTGTTACTCTGAATTTTGCTTTTTAAATGAGGCAGGACCCCACACACTCACACCTGATTATCTTCCCATTGAATAAAACACCTGATTCTAATTTCCTCTTCAAATGAACTGATAATTCCAGAGTTCATGTATTTTTGCCATACATGGATATATAATTCTGGACCATTTCAATCAAACAATAGATGAACAAGTATAATGTTTTTGACTCATTTGTTTAATAGGTTCTCCTTTCTAATTTTAGAACTTAAGTGGAAAACAGATCACATTTTGACGTGGGAACTCAATGGGGGAGATGGCTGCTGGATTGACAGCAGACTCCACCTCCCTCCTTGTGTTCTGCTCCCCACACACCCATCTTTTTTACTAGTCATATTAATGTATTTTTTTGGTTTTATTTTTTCTTGTTTTCTTGTTCTATTATTTTACTTTTGCTTCATTTGAACTTACTATTTATTCTTCATTTTTTTATGGTTGTGAGCTATCTAAAGTAGCTCATGGTGAGTTAGGTGGAAAATAAATTTAGTAATAATAGTAATTATTATTATTATTATTATTATTATTATTATTATTATTATTATTATTATTATTATTTTAGGTCATATTTATTGAGCTAGGTGGAAAATAAATTTAGTAATAATAATAATATTTTAGGTCATATTTATGCATAAATATGAAAGTTCAAAATTATTCACAAAGTTTTAAATACTACTGTAGATAAGTGATGTGTTTGTCACTTAACAAATGTGAGCCTGGATAGAAAAAGAGACATTTGCATTGCTGTTTGGATGCAAATACCTGCATATCTGTCGAAGAAAATGTATAGAAAGGAATCTGTAGTTTGACTATAGTGCCATATCCATGTTCACCATATAAAAGAAAAGATGAAAGACATTCCATGCAGAATAAAGCCATTTTTACTGCAGATTTTGCTTCTATTTTTAAACCAAAAGGGGATTTAATAACGGTAGCTGCTCTATTTCAAACATACCTGAAAGATGAAGTGCAAGTATTAAAGAGAACAGTAATGCTGAATTTAATAGCATACAAAGTGGCATAATAGCATACAAAGTGGCAACAAACTGCAGAAGCCATAGAACTGAAGATTGAAGGAAATATGATATAGGCATGCAATACCTAGATAATTTTTGTCTGTCTTATCTAATCCCTTTGGAATATAAAACCATGCTTTTGTGGAGACACTCACTCCAGTTTTTACACTGTCGAAACAAATAACCCTTTGGGTCTAAGCAATTCAAGAGAAACCCATGGATTGCTATGTGTAAGGGTTATCAGGCATATTCTCCAACTACCCAATAGAATTGAGGAAGTCTATCTCTTAAAGGCACCATCAGTTTGTGAATGATTGAATGAATGAATGAATGGATGGATGGATGGATGGATGGATGAATGAATGAAATATGTAATTGAATAGCAGGATTGTGACTGGAGCTCTGCTGATCAGTCTCATTCTTTTCTTTGAAATGAATCTCCAAATTGCTGATTTGAGCAGTCTATTCAAATTGAGTGCCTCAAATCCATATGACAATCAATTTTTGCACAAGTAAGTACATATTTTTTATCAATTCAAGTTGGCAATTCAATAATCTGTTTAAGTAAAATTGACTCAACACATCAGCTCTATAATTTAAATTATCTCATTGAATCAAATCAGTAATTTGCTTATACTCATTATTAGTCTGTTTTTCTAAAGAGTAGGTACTATGGAACAAGAAGCAGGTTAAATTTTACTTTGTATAATATATATAATTGCTCTACAATTAAAGGGCAAAGTTTTATTTATTTTAAATAACAGAAGGAAGACAGTAGGAAGGAACAACTGATGTACAAAATAACCCAAAGTAGAATTAATGATTGCAAGTATATTTTGCAAACTGACTCATTATTTGCCAAGTTGCATATATGAATTTTCACAAATTATTTGCTTCCACTCTGATATATTGAAAAAATAAATCCAATGTAACTTATTGATCCCTTGCATGGTTGCCTTCTGACTATGTAAGACAGAGAGGAAGCTAACCACCAGATTGTAAGAGACAAGTGAGCAATCAGACGAGGAGACCCAAATGTATTGGTAGCATCACATTGCAATAAACAAGGACATACATTCAATTTTGCAGCTTCTAAGATTGTTGAATTAGTAGGTACAAAAACAGCCAGGGAAGTGATTGAAGCCTGGGAAATGGGCCTCTTGTCAATCAATAGGAATGCTGATTTATGCCCAGCTTATCAAGTACTTAGGAGGTGAGAGCTTGGCAGCACAAGGAAACAACAGCGAATTAGCCATCAACACCCCAATCTACATTAAAAGTCACACACAACAGGCATCATATAAATACCATACAGCAGAAGTTCCCTGAGGATGGGCTCCAGCATGAGTCCTCAAAATCTCTGGTTGCAGTGAAGACAAAATCTCTGGTTGCAGTGACTGAACCAGATTGGATCTGCAACATTATCCTGGGACACGTACATTCACCTTCATTTGTGAAAAATGAAACTTCATTGGCTAATTGTTTTAAAATGTAGATTTTGTATTTATTCCACTACCATGCTCTCCACAATTTTAAAGTCCTATCTCTAGATATCAGATTTATTTTAATTTCAGGGTTATGAATGCATTCAGATTGGCTCAAGTCTTTATCTTCTCAACATACCATCTTTCACTTATATATCTAACACACTTCTTATTTTACAAATGTAAACTTGAAAAAAAAGCCAGTCCTTATGTGATGGTACTTTAAAGACATAATCCAATTTCTCAATAGCAACATTACACTAATTTCTTTGAAGAGATAGATTAAAATTAATATTTAAACAGCTGAAAATAAATTATTTGGGTTACATTTAGAAAACTTCACTGTGGTAATCATGCTTCCCTGTCAGCAGTTATCTTTACAGTAATCATGTTTCCCTTTTTGTCTGACAAGTCTTAGAGAGGTTTCAATTTGTATTTGATAGCATCAATTGTTTTCTGTTTTCTCAGTCTTCCAAAAGGAAAGGAAAGCATGACAGAATCACTATAAATTTTATTGCCCCCATACTGACCTCATTATTGATAAATTACTTCACTGGTTGGCAGGTGGAATTCCCTTCCAGGAGATAAATACTCAGCTTGTCATCTGAGAATGATGCTAGAGTCAGCAATGCCTAAATGAAAAAGACACACAGCTCATTCTTACCCACTTTGGAACTACTCTTGATATGAATCTCCTGTTTTCTATTTTCTGCAGTATTAGAATAAGCTCTAGCTCACAACCATACAGCTTAAGGGATCACTGGTTTTTAATTTTGTAATTTTAAATGCAAATCAACAGTTTTGTAATTTTAACGTTATAGTCAGTTGGTTCTTCCCTTCCTTAGTTACATATTTTCTTCTGCAGCATTATTACAAATTTCTTCAGATTTGAGCCATAGTAATCCAGATAGCCTTAGATGGCCTAAATTCAATTTTTGTATCACGTCTGCCATCTAGTGACCACCGGGTTTTCTGCAGCCCATATTTTAGAGCCTACCAGCATGATTTCTTAATTAACTTATCTTGTATATACAATATTAAGAAATAATGCGAACAAGATTGATTTTAAATGTTCAAGTCACAGAATAAATAGATATTGATTTCTTTCTGGATACTGATACATAAATGATCTCTGTCTGGATACTGATATTTTTAGAAAAGATTAATATTTTTTTCTATTTTAAAAGGGAGCTAAAATCATTAGGCCTTCTGCTGTGAATTTGCCCAAACAATTCCTTAAGTTGCTGGTCCTGGTTCAGTTGAATTTACAGAAAATATATATATATATATATATATATATACACACCATAAAATCTGTAAATAGGTTTCATTCAAGCTGAACGTTAGGAAACTGAAAACACATAAAACATGAATCATCCCTATAAATGATTGTTGCCCTGCAGAAACTAGTCATTCTGCATAATATTTGAACATAAAGACCTTGGATATGATTGTACCCAAAGAACAGGAATTTCCTCCCCAAAATTTGTAACATTGTATAAAATAATTATAAGGAGGCCAATGTGTTCCAGAAACAGAACCTTAGCAGCCAGACACAGAAAAAGAGATTACAGAAGGTAAGAAAGAAACTGGCCAAACAGCCAATGAAAGACAGATGCAACTACTGGAAAAAGAAATTATTGAGTTGGACTCATGACAGAAGAAGCAATTAAAACCTTTCCTTATTTGATCAAAAAATGTTTTGCTAGAGAGAAAGGAAACCAATACTTCAAGCCCCACAGAGCAGGCCTTGAGAGTGGTCAGTATACATTCTTAGAGAGCTCTTTACCTGCCTGCCTCCATCTCCTTTTTTGCATAAGATGATTTGTTAGACTTGAAGCTTGTCACAAATGTGTGCCTTTGCCAGCAAGTTGTTCTCATACTTGAGACATTCCCAAGGTTCCTTTCTCCCCTAATTATGCAGCAGCAGAGTGAGCTATAGCAAGCACCTTGAATTACAGCTAATCACTCTTAAGTGCTAAAAGCAAAGCTGTTTTGCAGAGAGCAGCAATCAGACCAGTAACCAGATGCCTGCCTCGTGTTTAGTATTAGAGCACTTTGCACAGCATGTTGCAGAGTGATGGATTTACAATAGAGGATGGCTACAGTGATGTTTTTACTGGAGAAACAGCACCATGGCAAAGAGAAGAACAGGCAAATATGTGAATCACTGAAGACTGCCAAGGTTTTTGAAGAACAGAGCTTCCTTCTTAAGAATCCTTGATCACTAGATAACTTACATTTGATGGCTATTGGTTCTCTGTCTATTTGACTTTCCAGATCAAGTTTACTTTGCTAGTAAAAGGATCTTCAATGAACTGTTGCCACTAGTCCTCCTCTTCTTGATGCTAGAGAAAGGAATGTCCTGCATCATCTTTGAAAGCAACTAATTAGCAGGAGAAAAACATTATTGAGTGGCTGGCCAGCTGGCTGCCTGCCTGGATTCCTGAACATAAACACAATCTTCCAAGATGACTAATGGAAATCCCATTACATATATTACACGGCCAAGATCTTGGGCAATGGCCCAATTGTAATAATGTTTGCTTTTCTTCAAAATTTTTGCATGATTTCAGAAATCCAAAATCTTATAAAGATAGTATTTTAGTTAATTTTCAGATTTTACAGTGCAATCTGGGGAAAAAAGAAAAGAAAAGAAAAGAAAAGAAAAGAGAAAGGAAAAGAAAAGAAAAGAAAAGAGAAAGGAAAAGAAAAGAAAAGAGAAAGGAAAAGAAAAGAAAAGAAAAGAAAAAAGAAAAGAAAAGAGAAAGAAAGAAAGAAAGAAAGAAAGAAAGAAAGAAAGAA